>JAVSBV010135299.1:0-16944 GCA_033117975.1 Parotocinclus spilosoma | reverse complement strand
GGGCATGTTCGTTTAATCGGACCAGCCGGTTATTAGGACCAAAACGATCACGTCCCGATGTGGTCCGATTAACTGGAATTGACTGTATAGCGTTTCTGAATGTTGGAATTTTTATTTGGTGAAATTGTTTTCTTTTAACACATCGTGATTCTGGATACGTTCTCACCATGATTTTGGAAAACCACACTTATGTGGGTTGCACAGGGATCTGGAGCACTATGTGGAGTCTCTGAAGAAGGACTCAACCCCAGGAGTGGTCACTCTCAAGGAGGTCGAGGAAGGAGCAGTGGGCCTCAGGAAGGTCGGGGAAAGCCTAGCAGGACTTAAAGGTAACAGTGTAAATGGGGTAAGACTGTTGTGATAGAACGATATTAATGCATCGATTTGTTAAACTGCTCACTATTTCATTTAGAATTATCCCCTAATGTTTGTGATCAGTATAGATTCATTGAATGATTTACCAAGCACTGTAACTTTAGATTTTTATTCCTATTGTTATTATTGTATTGTTGATTGCTTTATATTAACACGTCCTGATACTTGTTGTGCATGTAAATGCGGGCGCCACTCTGTGTGTATCGATCAGGAGAGTTCCCCGGTCTGCAGACGCGAATGCGGGCAGTGCTGCGTGTGGAGGTGGAGGCTGTGAAGTTTCTCAAGGAGGAGCCGCACAAGCTAGACAGCATGCTGAAGAGAGTCAAAATGCTCACGGACACTCTCAGCACTCTGCGCAAGTATGCTGGGTCTCGAAATAATCACTCTCAGCTACAGTATAAAAACAATAGGGCTGGAATTGCATACTACAGCAATAAGATGAATTACAGTAAGCTACCTGTGCTAAGTGCAAACCTTTGACTGTCAAACTTGATGCGTATGCGCATGTGCAATACATTGAAAATTATTTAAATAAGTGCAAAATTAAAAACCAACAGAATTTCAAGTTGCATGTCAGCACGGTAGGTTAGTTCTCATCACTGGCACTTGGCCGAATTGAGCAGAACGTTGTTACTCTGTCGCTCATATTCATGCTTTATCAAAAAGTGTTTTGTTTTAAAGTGAAAGAGAGTCATATCAGATACAAGCAAGGGGTTCACATAATTTGCTACTTATAAGTATGTAATGTTGGCTTCTGTTCCTCGGTAAATAAAGGACACAGTACCGGACTGTGGTGGCCTAGCGGTTAAGGTGCTGGACTCTGGAGCAGAAGGTCCAGGGTTCAAATCCCGCCTCTGCCAAGCTGCCACAGTTGGGCCCTTGAGCAAGGCCCTTAACCCACAATTGCTTCGATTGTAAAATTGTATGAGTTGTAAGTCGCTCTGGATAAGGGCGTCTGCTAAGTGCCGTAAATGTAAGAGTGCCAATAATTATGAAACTGACTGCTAATTATGAAACGATTGTTTCAATACGGATCATATTTGCAAGAGAATGGACATACATTGTCATTCAGTTCAGAAAGGTATTCAATTTGTAACATGCTATACATCGACCAGAGTATACTGTGCACAAACATGAAATATCCCATAATTTTTGTAAGCAATGTATATAGGGGAGATTAGCTCATGAAAAACAGTCATTATTTAATAACTGCATCAGTATTAATCTTTGATATACTTCACTTTCGTTAACATGAACGGGATCATTAACACCACTTCACCTTATCTCGACACCGTTAACGCCAATAGATTCACTCTAATGAAATCATCACTTCCTCCCTACAGGGCCTAATGGAAACCAGCACCCTAATCCTTTATACAAACCCCCAAGAGCAGTAATCTAATGTTGACAGATTAAAACACACCCACAATCAGTGTGAGAGCAGCACACCTGCAGATCGAGGCTGCATCTAAATCACAAGTATCACGCCAAACCCTGCCACATTACCCACAATAATGGACATAGTTTCCACTATAACAGTCTCCACTGCTCTGGTTAGTTTATTCACTTGCATGAGTGAGGTTGGACTGATGTTAGGTGACAATGCCTGGCTTGGAGCCGGTGCTTTAGTTCATCCTAAAGATTTTGGATGGGGAAGAGGTCGGGGCTCTTAGTGCAAAGAGGCATTGGAAGTATGAATCATAAATGCACTGCACAAGCAACACCAGAATTTATTAATCTCTAAAAAATCACTTTAAAAGTAAATAGGTGAATAAATTGCTCAATTATATTGGTATTTAATAGCATTTTCCATCAGTAACCAGTGATTACTGCTTTTACTCTTGGTAAACATCCTGAAACGGATTAAACCATGTGACGGTAAGATGGTTTAGGGTCCATATTTTGCTATCTTGGAATGTGCAGAACTGAATTCCAAAGCCTCTTCAGTCAAACAATTCAGACATTGAACAAAACGTTTTTTGCCCCCACATTCTGACAGAAATAATCAGACTTCAAACATGGGCACCCTAAATAAAACACTCAATGGTGTGATCTTTCAACCACGATGCACACAAGTCCAGTCGGTGGTGATGATGATGCACCAATATGGTAAGCAAATCACCACAAAACCCAAAAAAACTAGGGCACAATCATTTACACGTTAATAATAATTATTATTATTAAATTATATACTGCTCACAAAATTAGGGGGTATTTCAAAATAAAACATGATTAAATAGCCTCTAGTTTTTGTAAGCAGTGAATTATTCTATTGTTATATTATGTACAAGTTTCTGGGTGCAATTTTAGACACCGCTCAAACTTGGAGCCACTGTCCCAGTGAGAAAACTTATCACTATAAAGTTTCACTTTATTTTCACTTAATAAATAGATACATAAAAGACATGAATTATTATTGTATGACATTCCATTGCTTTAGGCTTTAGGATTTTATCATTAATTAAAATCATTAATTGCCATATTTAGATGTAAAAATAGCCATTAGGGGTCGGGAACAGAATCATCCCATTTACATTACTTTGTACAGGGAAATTTGATTCTGACTTTGATCAATTCTGACTTTGAACAGCATACTGGAACCAATTAAGATCAAATTCCAAAGTTCCACTGTACACACTATACAGCCAAAAGTGTGTAAACCACTTCTAATTAGAGATCTATGTTAATTCAGTTACACTGACAGAATAAATGTTAATAATATGATGCACACAGGCATGTAATCTCTATTTATAAATTTATATAAAGTGGCAGCAGTATGGAAATGTACTGAACACCTCAGTGGCTACAATAATCACAGTAATTTCAAACATTTCAAAATGATCACAATCATTGTGCCACAACCACATAATTTAGTAGCATGTTAATTTTACCATTATATTTTATCTATGTTTAATACATTGTAACATGAATAGTAATTGTTTCTATTTCATAACTGACATATCTCTACAGCAACATAATAGATTACGAACTTGGCAGATTTGCAGCACATGTTCCTCATTCCTAGCTGTCCATTGTCCATTCAATGACATACACAAGGTTAGATCAACACTTATGGATATATTGAAATAAGTCATATATACTCAGGTTGGGGGCCAGTTGTAGCATAATCACTTAACCTAATGTATGTCTTTACCCAGAGAAAACCCACACGGACATGGGGAAGACATGCAAACACTACACAGAAACGACTGAAGTCACTCTATCATGGGATCGAACCCAGGAACTTTTTTGCTGTGAGTGCTAGCCACTGAGCCATTCTGCCACCATCTTAAAAGGAAAATAATTAGGTTTCAAGGTGTTCTAAACTTGGGTAAACATAAAAGTTCAGCCACTTTACTTGGTACACCATCCTAGTAATCATTTTGTAATCATAACCCTTAATTCTTTTTGGGAGAGATTCACCAAGGTAATGAAAACAATCCTCTGAGATTTTGGCCCAAATTGACACCATGGCTTTACAAAGTTGGACATGCACAATGCAAATCTCCCACTTAACCGCATTCCAAAGGTGCTCCACTGGATTGAGATATGCTGACTGTGAAGGCCATTTAAGTACACTGAAGTTATTGCCTTGTTCTGGAAACCAGCTAGAGATGATCTGAGCTTTGTGATACAGCATGTTGTCCTACTGGAGGTTGCCTTCAAAAGATGATGCGAGCATAAAGGACTGTGGTAGCCTAGCCTAGTGGTTAAGGTTCTGGACCCTGTATCCGATGGGTCATGGTTCAAATCCCACCTCTGCCAAGCTACCTCTGTTGGGTCCTTAAGCAAGACCCTTAATCCATGATTGCTTGAATTGTAAGAGTGTACCAGTTGTAAGTCACTCTGGATAAGGGCGTCTGTTAAATGCTGTAACTGTACATAAAAGGCTGGACCAGATCAATATCAGATCAGAACAATACTTAAGTAGGCTATGCCATTTTAACTATGCTCAGATGTTATTAAAGGCCTGAAAATATCCCTCCATTACTACATCAGCCTGAACTGTTGGGATCCATGCTTACCTGCCGTCGATGTCAAATATTGAGCCTACAGCAGAAACTGAAACTCAGACCAGGCAATCTTTCTATTCTTCTATTGTCCAATTTTGGTGAGTCGCCTCAGCTGCCTGTTTTTAGCTGACAGGAGTTGTATTTGGTGTGTTCTTCTGCTGCAGTAGCTAATCTGAATCAAGATTCTACGAGTTGAGTTGTGCATTCATAGATGCTCAACAAGGGATTTTTGACCAGATACCTGCCACTCAATTTTCTCACTACACTCTCTTCTTGGATCGCTCTCTGTAAACTCTAGAGATGTTTGTGTGTGAAAATCCAAGTAGATCAGCAGTTTCTGAAATAATCAGTCCAGTCATCGAGCACCAATGCCAAGCTTTGTTTTAAATTCTGATGCTTAATTTGAACTTCAGCAGGTTACCTTTAAATCCCTAAATACACACAGTTTCTACCATATAAATGGCTTAATATTTAATATTTCCGTTAACAAGCAGCTGTACCTAATAAAGTGGCCAGTGAGTGTATATTTACCTGCACATTTTAGTTATGGAACACAGTAAGTAGGTGTGAGCGTTCAAATAACACTTTATGGTCTGTGCCTTCCATTAACTATTTAATTCTGTTGTTTTATGGCATAAAATACTGCAAAATTCTATAGCCATCAGTAACTTCTCAGCAATTGGCTTTAACTGGTACAGTTATATGATACTGTTATATGAGACTGCAATCGGTTATATAAGACTGTTTGGCCAATTACTGATCGCATACAATTAAACAAAAAAACAGCTCCATTCCAGTCACCGGCCAACTCAGTTATTAAAATATTGACTAGGTTAAGATTAATTAATAGTAAAGCACATTCTAAATTTTGATTTTGATTATTTCTGAAATAAAGTCATGTTTCTCATTAAAAAAAGCTTAAAGCAGTTGTCTGTGCTGGTAATCAAACATTTATCTTGTGAACAAAAGCAGCAAATTACAGCCATGTCTTCAAAGTTTATTATCCATTAAGTTGCTTGTGAAGACAAACCTACCTTAATTTAGAAGTAACTTAAAATAATATCAATATGGAATATGGACACATATTTACAATGCTCATGAAAATCAGGAATTCATTATTTCAGAATTAAATATTCCATAATGAAATATCCCATAATTTTTGTGAGCAGTGTATTTCATTTTTAATTACAAACTCGCATTGTAAGTTTCAATTCAGACCCCTCCCTCCAAAAAAGGTCAAAACAGTGAATTTTACTCTCATATTCTCTAAAAATCACCCATCTTTGAGAAGTGCATAATCCTCCCTAACTACACCATCCTCAATATAAAAACTAAAATATTTATTCTGTTACCATCTTAAAGAGACTTTATCTTCTACTGTTCTAGTTTCTGTTACAAGTGAGTACTTCTGACTTTCAAACCCCAAGCTCAGAAAAGGCTGTAATTAGACAGTGATTCCACTACACTGAGGCATGAACAAATCACTCTGTTTTGGTTAAAAAACAATTGGTGGATTGTTTTTTTTTTTTGTTTGTGCTGATTTACGGCGCCATGCAGTTCAAAGAAATTGGAACTCTGACTCTGACGCTTTGTTTTCAAGTCTGTCTATTTTAAGTGCAAATTCATTGTTATTTTTTCTGTTAAGAAATCAAAACAGTGAAAATTGATAATAATTCAGCATGTTTTAAAGGTAAATTCCTCCTGTACTCTTTTTAGTAAAGGCACAAAAGTAACAGTAAACGCTTTGCATGTATTTAGCGTATTGCTATGGAAAAATACTGTAACGTGAGGAATGAATTTCATGCTTTTCCACTGTTGTACCTGTATTTAAATTTGTCTGTGTAAAAACAGTCTGTGTTTTATGATGGCCTAACTTACAATATTTTGGACTGGAATCAAATAATACAAATAAATACACATAATAAAGAAATATTTTTTTTCCCTAGGACAAGCAATACAGTACGATACTCTCCTGCACTCTCCTACAGTTTGTAACGTAGGGAGTCACATGATGGGAGTGATGAGCTCTGAGAAATGTAGAGGAAAAGCCGTGGTCATATAATAAGTGTTTTATTTTAATGGGATTTAAACTAACTTGCATAAGATATTCACTATGTTATATCATAAAATACTATTAAAAAGCCTTATGGTAAAGATTCTGCTCAAGTGTAGTTTAATGTAAGTGGTTTAAGCTTATTTAAGGTACGCTACCCACTACGATACCCATGCTGGATGTGGGAACTCGATAGTGCATGATGTAGGAAGAGATGAGTGCTGGGAAATGTAGTGAGGAAAAGCTGCGGTAATGTTTTAGTAAAATGTTACTATATCAACATCTTAAAATAGAATTAATTGCATTGAGAATGTGTTTGCTCAGATGAGTTGCAGTATGTTTTACAAAATTATTATAGGTTTGTTTCAGGTTGTCTGGCCAAGGAAAATCTAAATATGAAGCTCCCATTAAAGAGTTCCTGCCCTGATATTGCTTCCAAAGGCCCTTTGGAGCATATTTTTCCATGTCACAATAACAGTACTTAGAGTTGCCTGGAGCATATTTAGCAGGGCAGAAATCTCATCCACTGCCATGAAGGAAGGGTGTTATCTTATGATAGCTAGACAGATTAAGCCCTTCAGAACCGGCATTATTAGAGTTATTGTAGTTAATTTATCTTATATAGTTTTAGAATTTCAGCTTCCATTTTTACAATAAATTACAACAAATTTAAGGTAGGAATTTTAGAGATATAATTAGTTGATAATTTATGTAACTATTTAGATCTAAATTCAATACTTTCAGTTTGTTTAAAAGTTGTTGGTGTATGTATATGGATACTTGGATTACAGAAAAATCAAGGAAGTATTTCTAGATATTGTTCGTTTTCTATTTATATATTTGTACGTTTGAGTTTAAAGAAAGACGTTTCTAATGTTCACTTTCTTAGATTATAATAACTAACGCGGACACTGCACGTCCCTATCTTGGCTCTGTAAGCTAACTCCAAATACTCTGGCATTCCAAAAACAAGCGTTAGCTCAGCTGGTATTTCTAACGTGTCCTAATGTGAATGTGTGTGTGTCTGTGTGTGTGTGTATACGCACTTGCCCTGCAATGGATTGGCATTCTATCCATAATTTAATCCCCCCAAACCATCCATCAATACATGTATGTCTACCATGTCTTTAGTTTGACAATGTCTTACAAAATCAAAGTCCTGATCATGTGTTAATTCTGTGAAAACCAAACAGAACAAAAATGCCTCTCTAACAACTTGTGTAGCTAAATACCATGCTGTCTGACAGGTGTGGAGCTAGACAGACAAAAGTCTAATGGACAGACAGATGGACAAACAGACAGCTAGCTTTTGGGGCTGTTGTGGCACAGTGGTAGAGGACCATCAACCAGAAGATCCAGAAAGCTGCAGCACTGTCAGATTTCCAGTTGGTCGCTTAATTCAGAGTAATTGCACATTTTTTAACAAATCTTTAAAAAATATCCAGTCAATATCCAGCCACTTTGTAATGCTGTTGAGTATTTTGAAATGTAGCCCTGAAGAAAGCATTTTGAAGAAGTCATATTTATATTGAATTGCTACATATACATACATATTGTTACAATGAGCTTACCTCATTTTTTTTACATTTGCTACAAAACCTCAAGCTTGAGGTTTCACAAATGTGTAATTGTTAAACCTCGAGCAATTCTTTCCTGCAATTGTATTATCTTCTTTATAATATAATGGTTATTAGCTTAGGTGAGTTCTGTCTTTCATTGTGAGTTATATTATTGTCTTATTTTCACGTTATTCAAGTAATCCCTAAACTACTTTTATATGATACTCTGATTATGATTAGGGTTTAGTTATACAGGTTGGTATCGATATGTTTTCATCATCGTTAATCTCCACAGCTCCTCACTGTCGATACCGAGTGTTCGCACTTCAGATCCCTTCATGAGCTAGTTTATAAGATCTAACTTGATAAGATCTCAATCCAGCAGTTTCATGCTCCCATTCTTAAGAACGCTGTAATACAGATTGAGGATTAGTTCATCTATTAGTTATCAGATGGGTTTTACAGGGTTCACAGGATTTAGTTTACCATCAAAGCTCTTTTTTCTGTTCCTGTAATTAATTAGCATAAAAGGGAGGCAGCTAATAAAGCAGGGGCTCTAGATACTTTCAACAACCGTGTTTGTCATTACTGTAGTGTGAATAGCTGTGCCGCCTCTTTGATGTCAAAGGCGTAATGTAAATAATGCCAGGTGTGAAAATGGTGGCACTTAAGTAGCGACATGACACCCCCAATCCAACAGTGTATTACTGCTTAGTATGCAGTAGCTTATGAGAATTGACAATTATTTCCAAGTTGTCAAAAAACAAACATTACTACTAAATGACAGTTGTGGCCATTCAGCAAAAAATTACATGACGTTACCGTTAAATAAATATTTCAAATAATTTGAGTCATAAAAGTAGTTTAAGAAGTTATATGCGCTCACTCCATGGGCAAATGAATTTACTTCTTAATAAAACTTACACTACAGTATAAATAAAATATCTGGTCGATATCTGCCAAATGTCTATGCACGTTAAAAATATTTTAGATAATTTCATAATAAGTCTATTATTAAATGATATGTGTTGCATTTATTTAAGATAATAATCTTAAATAAGCGTTTATTTGCTATAATAATCATTTAGTGCATTTGTATATATGGGACACATTATAAATATGTATTTAATTATTCTGAATTAAGTAAACTACACCAATAGTCTGTTTGTAATTGGAATAAAAATAAGAATTTAGGTATTTTGTTGGATATTTTCATGTATACACTATTCCAAAATAAAACAAGTGAACACTACACCTAATGCAGTGCACTATATTCATTTGGGATTCAGATTCCTATATTTACAGCATTTATTGCCCTACAGCCAACAAACTGCGGCAAAGTACAACCCAAACAATTATAGGTTAAGTGTCACATAATGGAACAAACAGTGAGAGCTTGGCAGTGCTAGTCCAGTACTCTAACCAGCATCACAGTCCACTTGTGCACATCGAGCAGCGTCGTGTATGGCTCAATTTGGATTAAGCTCCAAAATTATTTTACTAATGTACAAGCCAAGATGTAAAACAATGTTTCCTACACACTGAATAGCGTACTTACTATATGTTAAATTTTTTTACTCTTGCTTTTACCAGTATAAAACACTTTCTAAATTATTTAGTGTTTTACATTTCCATTGTGGCCTTATATTGGATTCAACGCTCTGCTTCATGCATAATAATATAAAGTGTATGACCACTTTGGAGTTCCACTGTTCACGGTGAGCTTTTCCGCCTTAAGTAGTAAGCCATATGGCTAAAGTTTGATTAAGCTTTTCATATACACTGCTTACAAAAATGAGGGGGTATTTTATATTTTATTGTGAGCAGTATATTATGTGAATATAGGAATGAAACATATGTGTTATACCTCCTACATTGTGGTTAGAATTGTGGTCATCTTACAAACATATAAGAACTGACTCCGGAACACATCATATGCTTTGAAGAAAAATTTATATCCTGTATAATATGTGGAGCAGCGTTCTGACACTATAGCCCACCACCATTGCGACCTGGGTTCAATTGCTACTGGTGCCACAAGGCTGTGGGAGGAGGTGAGGCCGGTCAGAGGATCATCTCCCAGTACTGCAAGAGAGACCCTGCGATAGCCCAGTGTCCCATTTGAGTCATGGATAAGCCCGAGCCCTGTGTTATCTGGGAATAATTGGATTGAATTCTATAACCATATACTATACTATACTATACTATACTATACTATACTATAGTCAACCATCACCAGAACAGCTAGTAAATAATCTTTTTCTCTGGTCTGTCTGTCTGAGTGTTCTTTGCTTTAAGTTGGACTTTTCAGTCTGCTTGCTTAATGTTTGGATGAACCAGTAATAAACAGTAGGTGTTAGTGAGGTGCTGGTACAGAAGAAATCATGTTGAGGGTGTTTGTTCCCCCAGCTGTGTGTGTTCACAGGTAAACATCCTGCTTAAACACACTCAATAAAGTAACAGCATGCATATATATCGCGTGCACAAATAACGCACTGATGCTCTTAAGCTTATTCTCTATCTATTCTGCGTCACACACACACACACACACACGTCAAACACACATTTCCAAAATAAGCATTCTCTGCAAAAGAGTTAAAGGGAATGGAAGAAAAGCGAGATGTAGTAAAACTTCTTTACTCACCATTGCACCGAACCCGAGTTCCTCTGCACACAAACACACACAAAGCGGAGAGGAAATGTTCTCTTGTATGGATCAGATTACGGAATAAATGATCGGTACTAAGTTTGTGAGGATTTACTAGGTTTACGATATAGTGATGTTAACTTTCAGCCGCCTGCGTGTCTCTGAAATAACAACACAATCCGGCTTCTGGAGTCTGCGAGGGACTGCTCAATGCGGTCTGCGCATGCGCGACCTGCAACTCTTCCAGTGGATTGGCAAAGGAATGTGTGTGGAAAGTCAAGACGACTTTCCAACAAGAAAAGGAAAAAACACAAAGAGATAAGACAAGAAAAACACATCTATAGCACTGTACATGACATCATGATGACTAACTACTAAAAATACAATTATAATATTTGTTATGTTGGTTGTAATAAATGACAAATAAAATAGTGTTTTCAGACCCCAATTAATAACAAAAATAATACAAAGAAAACAAGTGTATATTCATTTTTCTAACAAAACAACTAATGTTATAACTTAGGAAAGTCAGAAATCAATAGTAAAGCACTTAGAAATCAACTTAGAAATCAATATCTCAATCTCAACCTTGGTGTTTTTCAACATCAAGTGTGTCTGAGATGCAATTTATAAGATACTAGAATAGATTTGTTGAGATTGAAGAACATTAAAGAAAGCTAAAGGAGTCGTCTCCTTCATTTTTTCCAGAGTTGTTTTTATATCCTGAAAATTACCATTTCTGTTTATTTGCTCTTATTTCTTATATGCTCTAAATAAATGTTGTATGTTTTATTTGAACATTTCTACGTTTCTATGTTGTATTTAATATGTTTAGTTTAGAACACAGTTTACATAAACACATAAAACAATAGATATTTACATTATCTATCAGCATCTTTATGAACCTACATACCCACTTTATAGACAAGGTATCACATACTGATAACTGTTCAAGTGTTAAAAAAAATCTGGAAAGTGTGTACAGCCAGACAGCCAGGGGGTGTGAGACAGGTTAGTGTATGTTATGATATAAAGTGTTTTAATCATTTTAGCCTACAAAGAGGACAGACGTGGTTAGAAATAACCATAAACATGTGTTAGTGTGGGTTGATTTCCAGCTGAATAGCTGATGAGTTGTCACATGAAGAGCTTCCTTTAATGTCTCCTTCTTTCTGAGGGGTGGGGGTGAGGGGCGAATGGAGGGACAATGAAGGGGGTATAAATACTCGATGTCTGTCTTAGACCTGTCAGTGTTGCACTATGAAGACAGCAGGAGTGTTACTGTTCCACCTCACCATACTGGGATGTGGATTTGGATATGGACTTGGAGCACAGAGGAATGAGAGTCACAATTTTCCCTCCTACATGATGCGTCTATATCGCAGCTTCAGCACCAGTCAGACTTCAGAACCATCCTTATCATCTTCATTTCATCATCTTCATCACCATCATCATTATCCGACAGACCAGGAGAGAGCCAAAAGAGCAGACACGGTCCGTAGCATCGCACCCAAAAGTAAGATTCACAATCAAGTAACTATATTGATTTCTTTTTTCCTGCAACCTTTCTACCTTTTTAAAATGGAATAACTAACCTACAACGATGTGCATATGAGTACACATACTGGGATGTGTTTTATACTATTTATTTTGTTCTGTGCATATTTAAAAAAAAGTATTTTTAATCCAAATAATGTATTCTGTCACACCTTACATTATCTTTAAACATTGGCTCTAGTGACACTCTAATAATCTGGTTGAATTTTTATCTTTGTGGACAGTGGTGGCTGAGTGAATAGGCTTCAGGTCTATGGATCAAAAAGTTGAGGGTTCAGTTCCAGCTATACCAAGCTGCCACTGTTGGGCCATTGAGTATAGCCCTTGGGGCACTGTGGTGTGTGATTCCCAATTTGATAACAACCTGGGTTATGCAAAAAAAATAATTTAATTCCAGTATATATGATAAGCATAATTAGATTACATTTTATAATTTCAATCAATATAAAGCCAAAGTATTAACATGTTTTAGGCATTAAATGTTTTTGTTTTCCCAAATTTTTCAGCTAATTACAAGAGTACAATAGTAATGTCTTTAATGACAAAATAATGTTGTGAACACAGAGTGACCTATTTTAAGTTAGTTAGTTAGTGATATTAAAACAGCATGTTTAGCTGATTTAATTATTATATATTATACTATTAATAATAATGTATGTATTATTGTAAAATATAATTAATATAAATCAATAGACATATTTATATTACATAAAGTATATATGTTCAATTAAAGAGACTAACAAGCACTAAATAATGGATTAAACCAAATGGCATTATTGGTCTTATTTTTTAAATTAATTTATGAATCAATTCACTTTCATAGCCACTTAATCCTGAACTATTGAAATCCTCCATTGAAAATATCCTATAATAATATTCTATTCTATTTTATTATTTCTAATCCTTAATTTATACAAGGCCGTAATGTTTATATAAGTAACTTTTGCTTTTAATCGTATGTTTATTCTTCTGTTTATTTAGTTATAAATCAAATAGGCTTTGTAATTGTGATGTCTTTTATTTAGAAAAAAAAAGTTTGTATAGAGAGTTTGTTAAGTGAGTGTGTAGCAAAGTGTGTGTAGAGTGTGTGATGTTAGAGACACACATTGCTCTCATCGAAATACACATCAGGAAGAATAAATAGCAGTCTGAGTGAGGATCAGAGACACCCAACTTTAGTTACCCTGTGTGTTTTGTGCATGTGTGTGTGTGTGTGTGTGTGTCTGAACTCAGGGATGTTGATTGGCCAGTTTGCCAGACATCCCTCCTACAAATCACTTGTTAAACCCAAATCAACATGTCGCCTTTTCACACAGCGAGCTGATTAGATTAGGAGCCCGGGGGGTGAGAAAGCTCAAGCCTCTGTGTATGTGTGTGTGTTTGAGCAGGAGGATATGCACAAGCCAAGCACGCACCAGGACGTGTGTGTGTGTGTGTGTGATAAAGGTGGGGATGATTCCAGATTTCGCAAGCAGACAGGGGCCAAGGAAATCTTTAATGAATAAATTGACCAGAGCAAGGTGGAGAAATATTATTACCCTTTAAGGGATTCAAACTTTTGACTTGCACTTCCTCATAAACTAGATAGGTTCGAAAATGGTTTTAAGTTTTGGGGACTTTGACAGGATTAAAGAAGAAAAATGGTCATTTGAATAATTGCAGCTCATCTCCACAGTTTCTGCCTATTAATCAGACAGGTAATGGTATCTATAGCACACACACACCCTGCATAAACATACATTCAGTCTGTTATATTCAACACATTAAGTTATTGTAAGTCAATAAGTTGAATTAATGTGTTCATTTACAGAATCAATGAAGACTTCTTATTGTAAATGCACTGTATATTGCCAAGTGTTTGTATACCATGTGTAGTAAACATATATTTTATGGGATGTGGTGGCCTATTGGTTAAGGTACTGGACGATGGACCAGAAGGTCCAGGGTTTAAATCCCACCTTTGGGGGTCCCTGAGCAAGGCCCACAATTGCTTGTATTTTAAGACTGTGTTAATTGTAAGTCACTCTGGATAAGGGTGTCTGCTAAATGACATTAATGTAAATTTCAATATGGTACATTATAGTAAATTACTGGTCATTTGTTACTGTGGTGGCAAACATGGTTGAAATACTATACTGTGGACCTGAAGGCTGAGAGCCCAAATTCCACCTCTGACAAGATACCACTGTTGGGTGCTTGAGGAAGGACAATTGTTTGGATTTGTAATAATCATTTGTAAGTTGCTCTGGATAAATGGCTAAGATTTAAAATGTTAATTGACATATAGTGTCAGTTTCTCAGAGCAAGATTAATTTAAATCCTGGACTTTAAAGTAAGAATTACTATTGACATTTAATTTAATCCAAGGCTGAAACTAATCCATGTCTGTGAAGCCATTCAGAGTATATTACATACACTAGTAGCACTATTAATTTAAAAAAGTGTATTGGTTCTAGCTTAACCAGCTCTAACTGTTTTTATTAGCTACAAACATTTGGTCTGTCAATGGATCAGATTAAAAACGATGTAATAATTCATGAAAAACCTAAGGCTGATACATTCTTTACAACTTTAATTGCAGAATATGGTTTTAAGCTATTTAATCAATATGTATTGCTGACAAAAATTATGAGATATTTCAAAATGAAATAGCTGTAATTTTTGTGAGTAGTCTATTTAAACACATAAAAAGTTGTTTTTTTAAATTAATAAATAAATAAATGCCTAGGTGGCCAAGTAGGCAAGGTGCTTTTGATGGATTGCCATCCCTTGCAGGGACTGATTTCTCTTACACCCTTGAACAGATATTGGAGCCCTTTGACCAATATCTTCTTTGTTTACCCATTTTATGTATATAACAATATTTATTTACATTAGTTTCCATTTAGAAAATTTGAACTTTAAACAACATTTTGTCATTTTGTTTCAGATTTGACTTTTCAAGACAGAAACTGGATCACAACCTTTGACCTTTCCACATTGCTATCTGAACACCACGTCCAGGCTATTGAGCTTAGGATCCGTGTTCCTACGGCAGCTGATCAGATGAACGTTACAGTTGAGATGCGGCATCAACAGGACCGGCCATGCCACAAACGCAGTGTGTGCATAGAAGACCAGTCACTGGGATTTCTTCCGGAATCGTCTTTAATCAGTTCGACCAGTCACTGGAACGTGTACAATGTTACCTCTTGGTTGAAGCGCTGGATGAAAAACAGTGCGCTTTCACAGAGGAGGAAAAGGACCATGAAGATGAGAAAAGGGCCGCAGGTAAAAGGTCACACCTTACTAGGTGGGAAGGTTGCAAACACAGGGAGCAATCGTGCTCTGCTTGTGGTGTTCTCATATGAGAGATCGAGGGAGGGAGCGCAGGATAAAGCCAGCCTGCTTCGTACTGCAGAGCGCTCCAAATTCCTGCATAGCTCTGAGAGTCAGATACTGAGGAGGGTGAAAAGGCAGAAGAGCCGACGAAAGAATGAGAAGAGCGAGAAGATTGAGAAAAGCAGCAACAAGATTGAGAAGAATGTGAGTGAGAATGCAAAGAGCAACCTGTGTAGGAGAGTTGATATGCATGTCGACTTCAATCAGATTGGATGGGGTTCCTGGATCGTCTTCCCTAAAAAATATAATGCCTACCGCTGTGAAGGGACCTGTCCCAATCCACTTGGGGAAGAGTTTTACCCTACAAATCATGCCTACATGCAGGTTAGAAGCACACATCACCAAACACACTAATACCAAATTACATTTTTATGTAGTGAATGTGTAGTTAGTGAATGTAAATCAATGTAAAGCTGATATGACTAGATATTTAGTGGAAGATGTTTTTCCCATGTTTTTTAAATCCTGCTTATTATGATCATGGTTGCAAGGTTTATTGGAGAAAAAAGGTGCAGGTATAAGTGTCGCAGGACTGTTTACAGGTCGATGTTGCAGCACAAGGGGATGATGCCCTGATTAGATTCCTCTCCCTTAGACACAGAATATGCTATGTGTCACCAATACCCTTTTACTCATCTTTACCAAGACTGAAAATGATTCTGCATAGTCTATGTTAGGCTTGGCTAAATATAGTGCAATCTAAGTATATCTGACCATAGATTTTTCTATTGTAATTTCAAAACATGCAGTGTTTTATAAATGATATATTGACATTATATAATTATAATTATTTCTTAGTGTTTTTATTAGAATACAGAATTGTATGTACTACTAAAAAAAACGATCAAAAAATCAATTTAAAAAGCTAGCCTACTGCAATGGCAACATCTGGCTGCTTTTTGAGGATTCCAAGATTTGGGAGTCTTTTTGGAAGGGTAGCAGCCAAGAAACCACTTTCTTCCCAAAGGGAACATGGTCAAAAGGCTAAGGTATGCTAATGCTCCCAAATATTGCAACACAGATGAGTGTAAGAAAATATTATGGAGTAATCCAAGATTAAAATCTTTGGGTCTGGTTGGCAACTATTTGTTATATATGGTCACTATGCTATTGCTAAATCAACAAATCTAATAGTTGCCTAAAGCTTTTGCACAATACTATATTATATATTCAATACTATAAATATATTCAATTAATACATTTATATAATGTATTATAAAGTCAGTCCCAAACTGTAATCAGTTTCTGATATTTGGTAAGGCATTAACAACATAATGACAAGTGTATATATATATATATATATATATATATATATATATATATATATATATATAGAGAGAGAGAGAGAGAGAGAGAGAG
>JAVSBV010135289.1:0-16948 GCA_033117975.1 Parotocinclus spilosoma | reverse complement strand
TCTCTCTCTCTCTCTCTCTCTCTCTCTCTCTCTCTCTCACACACACACACACACACACACACACACACACACACACAGAGTTGACGTTAGAGCAACAGAGGCGCTGTTAGCTTTGGACGGAGGGTCGGGTCTCAAGTGTGGAGGAGATGTTTTAAAAGCGCATTTCATTCACATTTCTACATAAACACTTAATACTGCCCTAAAACCCAAACTACAGGGTAAGTCAAAAGTCTCCGGACACCCTTTTAGTTCAGGAACAACAGAGAAAATGACATATGAATCCCCCAGTAAGTAACGTCTAACAGGGCCTAATTGTGGAACATAAGCTGCCATCTTTAAAGCCACCCATATTGGATCAAGAGCAAGTTTGATCAACATCAGGTGGTCATGTAGGATATCAAAGAAGATCTGAATTGCATCAGAAATCGTCTGGTGCGATCAGATTTGCAATATCTGCTGTGGTTCGAAATCAATCAATCAATCAATCCAACTTCTGTTGTTCCTCACAGGTAACTTCAGGTAGAATTGAGGTTCTGGTGTCCAGGGAATGCAGCTTCAAGGACTGCCATCCAGAAAGATCACCAACTTCACACGGCACCCTGAGACACCGTGACTGTGGACGATAAGAAACGTCTGAAGAACAGCGACCGACCAAAAAACCTCAACACTGGATTTGTGAGCTTTGGTGACTTTCGACTCGCCCTGTATTTCTAATGTGAGCGTTCGGTGTTCAGCCATTAGATTTAAAATCCCGCCATATCAGAGTGAGGCCGGGTCACCGATCGGCCTCTGGAGAATGCGGCTAAAGCTTGCACGAATTCACTCGCCAAGCGCCCCGGACAGCGCTGAAGGTATAACTGGCCGATGCCAAACGTCCTCCCACAGAACGTTCTCTCTTTAACTGGCACTCCTACGCAACCCTCGAAAGAACAAGGCCACCTTCCACTCCGCTCTCCTTCTCCCCTTCTGCCGTCCAAACGAGAGCCGGCTGTGAGAGAGCAAGCTGAAAGGGCCCCGCTGTTCTGGCCTCCAGCCACGTGCTTTTCATTCAGACATGAAGGCTCGCAGTTCTCCTTCTTCTGAAGCCACGACCAAAGAGAATTAACGAGGAAAGGAGTCGGAGGGTAAAGAAAAAAAAACCCCAACACAAAAACCCAGACCCCTAAATATGGACATGCCTTTAGCAGGACCTAGAGGAACCTTTACGTTTAAAAAGGCACAACAGAAGGAGGTGTCGTGACTGTAAACAATGCTGTCGGCCCCCGCAGGTCGTTTTACGGAGGTCATGAAACGAGACACGACCCAAGGACGTCAGGAATAAGAATCATTCAACGTTCCTTCAACATGGCTCAAGCTAGTTTTCCTGTTTAAACCAGAGTATCCTGGTCAGGGAGGGCCCTTCCTGGAATACAATGACTTCAGACAGCGGTACAACCTGGACAAGGTACCGGTCCTTCTGTTCTTATCAGAAACGGCCAGTCGGAACAGTGTGGGACCACATGATGGCTCCGACTCCAAATGCAAGCCATTTTGGACAAGGGATAAATGGACATGATGTTCGCAGGGCCATCTGACCTCAGTAAATGGTGCCAGGTTCTAACAGTCACCACAACAACTGGGGATTTTATGACCTTAAATGTGACTTTACACACTCTCCAGTGCGTGTGTGTGTGTTTGAAGCGAGATCCCTCTCAGAGGCCTTGTAGGGTGCAAATTCTGGAGTTCATTCTCCTTTCCGAGCGCAGTCTTACAGGGTCACTAAATATGTTTTCGCTTTGCAAGCGGTTAAATCATCGTTCGCTCAGTTTAAACCATCATCTGCGTCCCGAATGCAGGGGCACCCATGGTCCGCTCGACCCAGCCCCCTAGACCAGAGTGAACTCCCAACAGATTGAAGTAAGGTGATTTGACACCGGACGCCAGTCCCGCTTTATATCTTTTTTTTTTTTTTGTCACCGAGCCTCCAAAACTGCTTTCCAGTGGGGCACTATGAAGGCATGGGTACGCTTCAGTGGGCACAGATACGGCTCAGTGAACTGATGGCAGCGACCCGATCAAAAAGGTTCATCCGTTTCGATTAGTGTTCACTCTATCTCCTGCTTCTTATTTTATTTTAAACCATCAGCGGTGGGCGGGTAGATTCACAGCCCAGTTTGCATGCCATGCAAACCCCTCAAACGTTCTCACCACCCAAACATGGCATCCTAGTACCACCTCCTGTCACACGACCTCCCAAAGACCACAACTGAGGCCTCAAAATTGACACGTTACAGCCAAAATCTGGAACGGAAAACTGTTGTAGCCTAGTGGTTCAGGTACTGGCCTCAGTAGGACCAGGGTTCAAATCCCACCTCTGCCAAGCTGCCCCAGTTGGGTCCTTGAGCAAGACCCTTATCCCACAACTATTTCAATTGTAAGTCTGTATCAGCTGTAAGTAATGCAAATATCAAATCTGATATCGTACCGATTAATCGATCGGTTAGTCCATTATTGCGATTATAACACAATATATTCGAACTCGCTCTCTTCCACGAGCTCGCTCCGGGTGTTTATATAAGCCAGACTTTATATAAAGTGCCGGCGATGATCTGTCAAAATCTCTGTGTGAAGGGAAGCCAAGTCCTTCACTCAATCACTCGCTCTTGTTCTTATGATGTTCTTATGAAAGAGAGCGAGAAAGAAAGAAAAACAAAACGCGTTTCCCCCCCCCCTCAACCGGCGCCTTTGATCAGTTGGCAGTCGCCCCGGCTCACGCCTCCCATCCTGGTGCGGCTCCGGGATTCGCCTGCTGCTGCCGCCGTGTTAGTTTTGGGAGGAACAAGGTCTTCTATAAAGCCTCTGTACAACAGCCGTAAATCTAGCCGAGTATGACTTTAAGCTCGGCTAATTACGCCGTCATTATTTATGACTCAACAGACCGGTTTGGTGTAAATATTGGCCATGAGCACCGTTTTTATATCTCTTAAATCTTCTGGTTATGAGACGATCGTCCCCCGCTCTCCACTTCCGACTTCTGGGAGAACGCTTGACATATTCGGCCTAACCTCGTAATCCTGAACAAACTTGTACATATTTAGCGTCAGCCTTCATCCGCTATGGTTAATGTCTTAAATCGTCCCCAAATGGGGTCTGGAGCTCAGGGAGCGAGGCAGAACTTATACACACAAACCCAACCCCTGGTCATTTAAGGGTTTTAGACCCCCTAGCGTGTCGCCAGCTCAAAATGAAAGTCCAGAAAGGTTCTTGTGCAGAATAGGACCCAAGAGGAACGCACACCAGCCGGGTCAGACACAAGAAAACAGATTCTGGTAAATGGTTTATCATTGGAGACACCAAAAAGGGACTGGAAAGGAGAAATGAGAACAAACCAGGAGGGTCTGTCGCTTGTCCAGTCACCGGTGTGTTTTACAGGCAAACATGTTTGCGCCCAGGTTTCAACCAGAGTGTATTCATTCCGTGCCGGTGGTTCGAGTTTAGGGAACGAAGAGCGCCACAGTTCTCCAGGTCTTCCAAGCAGCCTCGTGACGTCTCTTTCTAACGCCCCCTCACCAGGAGCCCTTTTAGTGACGAGCAGCTTTGAAGTCAGATGCAGACAGCTGAGGAATGTCATCCCCCTTCATTCCTACCTCACACCAAAAGCGGAGGGAGCGACGGCACATTCGGCCGATTTAATCAGCGGCCGTTAAGATTTCCACTCGCCTTTGGATGTGGATTCGAACACGTCTGCTCCTCACTCACCCCCGCCTAGGCAACCGGCTACAAGAATTCCCACCGATTTAGGTAAACTGGAGTCTCTAAAGTGCCCGGCGCAACCAAATCGACGCCCTCGTTTCGCGCCCTCATCGTGACATCCGGCCTGACTCAACAACGCTCCCGCCGCCTCGAGTTTCCCCCCCCAAAAAAAGTACTCAACAGCAGCGTGTGAGTTTAGCATGATTTCATCCATGACTCCTGCCAGCCTCCGTCTCTCCCTTGTGCACTTCAAACACTCTTCAGAGTGACGCAATGCTGCCGGCGGTCACCGCTCACACACTCCACTCCAGGCTGTCAGATCCAATACAGTTACAGCCGGAGTAGGAGGAAGCACGGCCGTGCCGAGGCCAAGCGTGACAGAACAAAACCTAGAAGCTAGAACGTGCAAACACGAGGCCACGGTTTGACCGCTGCTACGGCGCTGGCTCCGGATCTGACGCTAACCCAGCACAATTCAAGCAATTTCGGGCTTTGAGCAAACGCCCAGCAGTGTCAGTCTCTTAGAAAAAGGATGGAAGCTGGAGCATGAAGACTGCTTGTCCACAACGTTTCATATTCCCTTATCCGACGTCAAGCAGAAACGTTATTATGGGCTGAAATCTTCCACTCATGGAAAATATTTGCTTATACATACCAATGCAAAAGGAAAATCAAACGAATTTGCCCTAAAGGAAGAGGCCCAGCATGGTGACATATTCACCCCAAGTGTGGTGTCTTTTCTTTCCCTACGTAAAACACTTTAAATTAAAGCAAAAGCAAATGTACCGTTCCAGCGGAAAATATCTGAAATCAGCTTGGAACTGAGAGTCATAATATTATTTAGTCAGGCTGAAAAGACTCAACTGAAATATTGCACGCACGAGCAAACGTGGACTGGGTTTAATTACATATAAACTCGAACCATCAGCCGGCACGAGCTCAACTATCCCACTGAGAGAAAGAAATACAAAGACGCATATTTCCGAATTAGTCAAGGAATGTGGATTATAGAATTATTCTTTATTATTATAATTCAAACCTTGTCATATTTCCCCAATTCTCATGCTGAATAAAATTTGAAAAACCTGGTACGAACCAAGATGTATTACTGTGTACAAAGGTCCTATGATGGACTAAAATAAGCACGTTTCGTTCAAAATACAATCAAATAAGGTTATAGACAGAAAGTATGCCATTACTTGAATGATTAATGGGGCTTAAATTAAATGTATGAATAACCCTGACATTTGACCCTCATTTAAAGTCGGCTACTAATTAAAACCATCATTTTCCAACAAAAAAACTAAACACCGAAGCTCACGTATATTATTTTGCACTAATACAAAGTTTATTATTATTATATATAGTATGGATTAAAGTTAAGGGGTGATGTGTATTTTTGGAAGTTGCAAGAGCATTTGTGCAGAATTGTGATATTATGGTCTGAAATGACCACCTCAAAAAAAACAAAAACATAATAACCTAAAGCATCACGATGCAGAAATAAAGGTGATCATGTTCGTAATTTAAAACATGCCCACATTACCTGGATGTGCCGTAACTTTTGTTCGGCTCTCTCAACCTCGCCTGGTCCTCTTTTCGAAAGAAAACCACTTACTACAAAACTGTCTCCTAAAAAAGTTAAATTAGGGCGTTAACAGGATTTATTATAGTTGCAGTTAAAATAGGAACAGTTACAAAAAAAAAAAAAAAAAGATACTCACCTTCGGGGTTCTCTCTCCGTTTGCAGGCTGCGAGACGGTTCAAGAGTTATTAACGCGTAATAAACATTTATTATTATTGAACTATACGCGGTTTATATCAAATGAGTCCGCTTACCGTGTTTGGACTGGAATTTACCCATTCTGTTAAATATTTCATTAGCCAAAAAGCAAATACGAGTATAATCCGTTTGAAGACGTTGACATAATGCAGCGCAGAAATGAAGAACTCCTCAAACTCCGCGGTTTATCCAACGATTTATCCGAAAGCCGGCGACGTTTAGCACGAACTTCGTGGCAATAAAGTAATTAAAAGGCTCGAAATCGACGCGCTGCCTGATTCACAATCGCCTCGGACCGTCCGCTCCGTCCTCTTTCACCAAACGCAGCACAACTTTCGCTAAAAGCCTGTGATTCATATTCGACCGCTAGATCCCAATTGAACAACAGTTACACGGTAAGTGCACTACAACGGGGTATAACAGTGCCGCCATAAAGAGCACAGCGGTAGTCCACAAAGACTTGTTTTAAACGCGGCCGCTCCTTAGACCCAGCCAGATAGAGAGCGTTTCCCTATTGGTTGACTGCCCTCGTGGGGGGCGAACCGCTCACTAATAATAATAATAATAATAATAACAATAATAATAACAACAATAATAATAAAAACAAATGACCTACATATAGTTAAACAAGCAAATACATAATAAATAATCAACTTGCTTATTTAAAAATTAAAATATGTACTTTATGATGTAAGAAAAATATACACAACTTTACGTAGTTTTATTTCCATGTTCAAAACTGTATATATATATATATATATATATATATATAGCATAGTAAATATTTTATTACATAATATATATGTGTAATAAAATAATTACTCTACTAATGAAAGCAACACTATAATTGTATTGCTTTATTAGAATGTAGCTAAAGGTTCTTATTTCCAGACAAGTCATTCTGAGGTTGCGTTTTTTCTAACACTAATAATATTTATTAATGATTCGAAACGTTATGGTAATAATAAGTCGGGTTTTTGTTTTTGAGTTTTTACATTAAAATAATAAAAATTATTATTTCTTTTAGAAATAACCCCCAATTTGCATGTTTATATTCAAAATGACAGTCAACAATCGAGCCCAGCATTCAAACCACAATAAACAAAGCTGTCTTCTTATGTAAAATATTAATTTCATTAGTTGTTTTTTGAAGCAGCATGTCCAGGCTGTTACCTGGTGTCCCAGGCATGTTGTCAAACCACAGTTACTGAGCTCTGTGTGTTTAAGCAACAGAAACATAATGACTCAGGAGACTCTGACGAGGCCTCGGCACCTGGGAACGCACATCCGAAATCTGTCAAGAGCCCAACTGAAGTTTCACAGGTGCTGTCTGGATTTGTGTCAGTAACCCAGAGGTGGAATTCAGACAGCTTCACCTAGGCCAGAGGTGGGACACAAACAAGGGCGGTAGAAGTTTGTTTCCCGGGTTCGTATCCCACCTCTGGTAAGGTGAGGTCTGTGACAGAGTAGCATCTCACAGTTTCCAGATTGACTTTTTCGCTCAAACACATCATGTGACGCCGACCAGGGGTGCACCAATGTTTAAATGATACTACACCGCTCACAACAATTAAGGGCTATTTCATTTTGACATGTACTCTTTGTCTACTTTTTGTGAGCAGTATACAAGGAAGTTAGAAATTCTTGAAAAAGAAAGTGTGGATTCCACGTTTCATATCTGACATTTAGATTTATCTGAAAATGCCACACTATAACGGGTTAAGGCCAGACTTTTTTTTAATTGCTTGTTCCTCGGATGTCGCTACTTAAGAATCTACTGAGGAGGGAGGGAAAAAAAAGTAAAAAATAAATCTTGATTTTTCAGCACTTTTCAATTTCTCGAGGACTATGTGGAATTAATACAAGGAAGGAGGAAGAAATACAAATACATTTTTATTTAAAAATAACATTTATTTAATCTACAATTAAATTAAAGTAAATCTGGAAAAAAATGTAATGTACAGAACAATACCGTTGGCTCTCAACCGGAGGGCGAAAAAAGCTAAAAATAAATAAATACATTTTTATTTCAACCATTGGTGCTGCGACGAATCCACCAAATACGAAAAAAAATTATTATTTTTTGTATTCTTCAAATATGATCGTCGGCGGATCCGCGAAACAAGCAATAAAAAAAAAAAAAAGTCTGGCCTTAGCTTCGTTCTTTGCAGAGACCGATTCATAAAACCAGCAAATCATGTCCCTTTGCCACGGTTGCCCAAGCATTTCGCACAGCACTGCTCCAGAATTTGATGAATTCCAACCCTGGAGTGATGTTTTACAGCGCGAAAACCGCCTGCGCCTCGCTGTGCGCCCGCTGTGGCTGGCCCTAATGATATATCCAGCTGTGGTTACACCAGGGCGGCCTGTGTAAGGTTACGGTCCAGCTGTTGGAGCCCTGGCATCGTAGAAGGAAGCAGGCCGAGCAGCAGACGGATAGGTCCCTTGTAAAGTTCCTTGTGTTGGACAAAGCTGAAGGACGAGCGTCCAATAAGTCCGACCGCCAGACCAGAATTCCCCCAAACGGAACAAGAGTCGGTTAAGACGACAGTAATATGGATATTACGGTAGAATAAATAACGGGGGTGGGACGGCGGGGCGCTCTCGCCTCACAGCTCCCGAGCATCATTGATACGATTCTGGCCTGGCTGCACCATGTGGTGAGTTTGCATGTTCTCCCCAGACACTCTTATTCCAAATCGGTGCTTTATCAAATTCAAATTTGCTCCCCCCCGCCCCCCCCTACAAAGTCGGAGTCTCTTCCGAGCAAGCCAAAGGATACAGCGGCAAGGAAAATCTCTCTTAGATAAGCAAGTATGACACACCTAAAACTGCTTGGGTCAAATCCTGCTTACTAACATGAGATTTGCTCTTTCGCTCAGTTCAGCGCAGAACCAAAGTGCTTTCCTCGGCTTTCCGGGGCCCCTCTTCCCGGACTGGCATTTAGCCCTCGGGGCCACGTCGAGAAGACAAACACGTTAGCTTTGTTTTGTTTACATCAAAACGTGAGCAATTTTGCACCTGAAGGGAGCACGAGGGAAACAAAAAGGCCTTTGATTCATTTTCGGCCCCGCCCTTGCTCTAGCGGCTACGATTAAGCGGCCTCCTGACGTCTTGGACGAGGTGATGAGTGAAGCATCTCTAGGCATAGTAATTATTAAGATACTAATCTGTCACTTTGTCGTTAATGTGCTTTAATACGCTGCCATAAAACCTGACGGCCTGTCAAACTCGATCTGCTCTGGTATTCGGTCATTCTGGTTGCTTCATCAAACGAATATTAAGCTTTAAGCGATCAACACTCTTCTGTAACATTTTCCCCCAGTTTAAACACGGCCAAATACCCTCCCTACAACTCATACACCTGTTTTAGGGGCACTTTTGTTTCATAAGGCTACCATTTTAGCATCAAGAACACGATCCCTGTCTGATCTCACCTGCCTCAGACGAGTTTATTCGCATTTCATGGTTCCTCCAAAAACCTCAAACTTCCCCCCACCCTTTCCCCTTTCCCCTTTCCCAGTCCCAATGTCTTTAAGCCTTGCGCCAATGGACGAGGCCAACAAATGCCTCAACTAGCATGTTCTGACCGCCAGGGTCCATATAGAGGAACTGTATATCTTCTGTGCCCCTCTGCCATCCCTTAAACCAAGCGACAATTTTTAAGCGAGCCAAAAATGTTTTTTTAATCCATTTTAAAGCTGTACTGCTTCAATTTGAACATTTTGACCCAACACAGACGGACTGGGTTATAAAATGAAGCGGCACAGCGGACTCAGGATCGTCTCTGTACATCCACGACAAGATTTAATGACAAAAGTGCCACACTGGCACGGGTGTACTGGTAACGCGCCATCTACTGGTGAAGTGGTGAAGTCCAAAGTTTTTTTGTTTGACTGTTTTAATCGGGGTTTGTTTTTTTTTTTTTTAAACATATAGTACAGGTTAAAAAAAGAACAAACATTGTTCGCTATTAAAACCGTGTTTGTCCAGGTAGGACTCCCATGTGCATCATGAAACAACGCTCACAGGACGTCTAGCATTTCAACGTTTAACGACGCCGACCGATAAAACCAACAAGTCGTCACGGAAGAGGATCCTTTAAAAGTGCTGTTTAAAAAAAAAAAAAAAGTCGCAACAACGAGAACAAGTTGCAGCAGCCTTACGCGAACGAGGAAGAAGAGGGAATGGGTGCTGAGAAGCCTCATGGGCTCATAAGCTGTTCACCAGCTTCTCCCGTTCCTTCAGCTGATGAACCACCGCCTTGTCCATGGCGTTCAGGAAACTCTCCAGGGTCATCACGGGGGTCTAGACACAGAGCAGAGAGTCAAAGGGCATCCGGCAAGACAGACTGGAAAATGGGCGACGATAACAAAGGTGAGCACCTTTCCAAAAAGCGCGTGAGCCAAAAAAGGAATTTTCCTCAACGTGCGCCCACTAAGGCCCACGCTCTTCCTGTTGGGGGGGGGGGAGCACAAGATCAGTTACATGGCATAATCGTTATTACCGGAGCTCGACTGGAGAAAGGAGACGAGCGAGGTGTTTAGGTTGGTTCTCTGTAAAAATTAGAAATTAAAAGTAAAAATCCCCGGACGGAGACTCACGCTGCGATCCTCTGCAGGTGCAGGCTGAGCTGGGTCACCTCGCTTTCGATGTAGCCCAGCGTGTGAAGCTCCTCCAAGTTGAGCAGCTGCTGCTTCGGGTAAATGATCTGTCGCTGCACGACAAAAAAAAAAAAACAATAACAACCACGCCCGTGTTTCCCAATGAGAAACGACACGCCCCTGCTGGTCTTCTGCACGCACCTTCATGAGCTCCTCCAGACAGGACATGTAGATGTTGAAGCTGGCCCTGGCGCTCGGCGGGCCAATGTACTGCTTTATATCTGCTCTGTCCACAAAGGCCAGGTCAATCTTCTCTGTTACGTTAGAGGTTGTGAGGATCACCACGTTCGGGTGCCTGTGATAAGACCGTTATGTAATGAGGTAAAGCATTTAAACGCCCACCCACTCACCCACTCACCCACTCACCCACTCACCCACTCACCCACTCACCCACTCACCCACTCACCCACTCACCCACTCAGTTCAGTTTCTAACCGTTTGATCTGATCCAGCTGTGTCAGGACGGAGTTAACCACTCGGATCGCGTCTGAAGGCTCGGTTCCAACCTGACAGCTGTTTCTTGCCGCCGTGAGGCTCTCCACCTGCACCACGCAATTATAACATTAACAAAAAAACACAGGACAGTCCCCTAATCGCCGTTCCCTCGAGTCCATTTCCTTTCGATATATCCCCAAAGTTGTGTGAGCAGTATATAAAGAGTACACAGTAAACGATTTGGGACGCTTCTCTCATCACTGTGAGACAGTAGATGCCGTGGCTTAAAAACAGACCAAGCCCTGAAAAAACTAAACTTGCGTCTTGAAAAAGAACCCACCCATGCCCAAAACTGACTATTTAAATCGGGTTAAATCATTTAAATTTTAGCCAGCCAATCAGAGCTCGGTTGTCAGGCAGAACAGCTCACCCTGCTAGTAGCAGAGCACAGGTGGTTACTTTACAAACAAAACAGGTCGACTACAAAAACATGAATATTAAAGGAAATATGGCAAAGGCTGGAGAGTGATCGTGACGGTTTGATGACAGAATGCTATGCTGTCAGACAGGCAGTACCTGCATGGACGCCATTTCAGATAATAATTAGACCTGTTAATTGGCACTTTTTGGTAAGTGTTACTATATTTGTGCAGCTTTTATACTAATTACAAATCGCACATACATTGTATTCCACACGCACAACCAGACTATTAGGTTAAGCGACAAGATTGTTTTGCATTCCGAAACATCCACACATAGGACTTAGGAGTTACTGGCCAAACACGCCCACGCCAGGTTTACCTCATCAATAAGGACAAAAACGAGTGCCTCGTGATCGTCGATCAGCTCCTGGATCTTCTGAAACATCTTTGTGACGAGTTTCCCACTCTGCAAAACGAAAGCGAGAGACAAATCAAAGCAAAAGAGAACAACGACATGTTTATGTAACCTGAAATCCTGTTTTATCCTGACTAGAAAGTTCTACCTCTGAGAACCATTTGGAGAACAGACTGTGGCTGTTGATTTCTACAAACTGCCCGTAGGAATACCTGTGCGGGGAAACAGACATTTACATTTGCAGCATTTAGCAGACGCTCTTATCCAGAGCGACTTACAACTTATACAATCTTACAAATCCAAGCAATGGTGGGCCTT
The DNA here is from genome assembly GCA_033117975.1 of Parotocinclus spilosoma. NCBI lineage: Eukaryota > Metazoa > Chordata > Actinopteri > Siluriformes > Loricariidae > Parotocinclus > Parotocinclus spilosoma. Next base: position 5,179 of record JAVSBV010135289.1, on the reverse strand, counting down.
GCTCAAGGGCCCAACTGTAGCAGCTTGGGAGAGGTGGGATTTGAACCCTGGACCTTCTGGTCCAGAGGCCAGTACCTTAACCGCTAGGTTACCACAGCCCCGACCACACAAACCAGTGGAAGAACCAGTTACAACAAGCCTACGGTGGGATTTAGAGCTTCAGTAAAACTCCTCACCTTCCCGACAGTCTGATGGACAGCTTTTGTGCCAGGGCTTTACAGAGCGAGGTCTTCCCAGTGCCTGGTGGTCCTGTAGGAGTAAAACGTTCATGAAACCCACAATTCCTTAGACAAACTTTGTCTAAATGTTACATTTACTTATGCTTATACCGATCCACCCAGCCATTGCGTATATTAATATGTTTTACATTGATTTATGATCTAGCTGGACTTCAAAACCTTTTCTAATTTATTTATTGTGTTACTGGTGGGCACCTACAATGTTTTCAGACTGTTTACAACCACATTTAGACACCCAACATGCCTGAGGGCAACAAAGTAGGTGAGAAACAAACAGAAAAACAAAAGCAAGAAAGTCTCCTGTGATTCTATATGTCTACCAATTTTCTATTAAAATAATAATAATAATACTGATTATTCCTAACAACTAGGAACATTCAGAAACCATTTATGCATTATGATATTTATTTAAACAAAAGCTTCAATCCCGTTATCCGAGCGACGGTGGGTTAAAAGCCTTCCTCAGCGACCCTAAGAGTAGCAGGTTGAGGTGGGATTTGAACCCCTGACCTTTTACCTGTGCATACACACATCCCAATTCATCCTTCTCTTTCTGTCTAGCTGCATCACACAGGGAGCCTGGCGTCAACAATCGTTTTGTAACCGCTCACCATTCATCAAGCCTCACCGTGAAGCAACACCACGCGGTTCCAGGCAACCAGATTGCCGTCGACGTTTTTGTCGGAGAAGAAAATGGCTGTCGAGACGTAATCCAAGAGCTGAGGGGCAAGACGAGAGAAGACGCACCGTTAACGACGAGCGGTCGTCCTGCTTTCCAAAAAGACGGTTCCTTACTTGTGTTTTGATTCCTTCGTCATAAATCAGGCTCTCCCAGACACCGTGGAACTCGGCTGGAAATAACAAAACACTGTCAGGAGCACGTTTAACTAGGAAAGAGCTACAATTTGGATCCGAAACGCCATGACGTATGTGAGTTTCACAACAGATTTTATTATTTTGAGGCCAGACTTTTTTAATTGCTTGTTCCTCGGATGTCTCTACCTAAGACTCTACTGAAGAGGGAGGAAAAAAAAAATACTAATAAATCTTTATCGAGGACTATGTGGAATCAATACAAGCAAGGAGGAAGAAATAAAAAGAATTTTTTATTTAAAAATAACATTTATTTAACCTACAATTAAATGAAAGTGAACCTGGGAAAAATGAAATGAATAGAAGAAAATTGCTGGCTCTCCACCGGCAGGCGGAAAAAGCTAAAAGAAATAAATACATTTTTATATATATATAAAAAAATAAATAAATTATTTATTATATATATATTATTATAAATTATTTGTATTTTATTTTTTTCAACCATTGGTGCTGCGGCGGATCCGAGAAATATAAAGAAAAAATCTTTTTTTTTTTTTTTTGTATTATTCAAATATGATCGTTGGCGGATCCGCGAAACAAGCAATAAGAAAAAAAGTCTGGTCTAAAGCCCTGCAGACTGACCTGCTGGTAGGAGCCAGTGATTGGCTGCAGAGAGTTCCTCTTCCTGCTCCAGGTTGAGCGTGCTCGGTCCGTCGTCGTTCAGGGAGAAGATGTGAACAGCCAGGTTGTTCGCCTTCAGATCGAGAGGCTGCGAATGGAAAACAGACCGACCATAGAAAATTCAATATTCTGCTCTAGTAACTCTGGGTAAACACCAGGCCATCGTGTGGCTCAGCCCTAAATGTATCCAGCCTCCCTTGCACTTGCAGGATGCTTGACCATCCCAGACACCATGGGACTACGGCAGCTTTTATAGGTACTGAATTCAAGTGATGTATGCTAGACTTGAAAAAAAAGGCAGATACGGTTCTTGCTAATATTCCACAATGAAAAGTGGTGAAACAAGGTTAAGAAACAAGAATGCAGCACAACATAAAGAGCTGGATTCACCGCCTGCGTGTCGACGTCCACCACAGAGACGGACTCGACATTTTTGGTCAGAAAGTCGTCGTCAAACTCCATCCACTTGTAAGCGCCCATTACGAGGCTGTGTCGGTCAAGAAGAGCCAAAACGTGGGTCCTCACTTCAGCCCTTCTCGCTGTGCTGCAGGTACAAATGAAAACGGTATATTCGGTTCAACTGTAGTGCTTTTTGCAAAAGACCTTACAAAAAGACTGGACATGAGAAAAGCTTGAGACACCAGACTTAAAGCTGTAACCCCATTCTCAAACCTGAAACTCGCATCGTGTGGGGTAAATTCTACCTTTGAGATTTGACGTGAACCTCAACGTGAACTTGGGCGGGTTCCGAGACGCCGTTCTCACAGGGCTGCAAGTGGTGATTCCAAGCGACTTCCATTTTTTCCCCGTTCATCCTAAAATTGACAAACAAAATTACAGTTTTCTGATCGTCTTAAAATGACTGTCCGTGGTAATCACGCCCATAGTACTGCTTTAAAACCCTTGCTGGGAATTTAAGACGCTGAACAAAATACATTGCAAATAACGTTTACAGCACTTCAAAAATAAGACCTAAAAGTCTTTAATTGGTGATGGATGTGGAATTAATGCCAGTGATCCAGATTTAGGCGCAAAGACAGAAAATAAACATTAAACAAAGCTGTCAACGTTGTTAATACTTGTCTAAAGCTTAACAAAGTTAAATAATTCATTTATGAACAATTTAATATCTGCCTGCTTGGTGATTTTAACTTGTTTAAAAGCAGGACCGACATTTGCTGCGCTGCGTCCCAAATGCCACGCTTGCCCTCCCAAACAGGGGCGCTCAATGCGATCACGCCGTTGAAAATATGCTTACTACGTAGTGCACTAGTACGCGGTTTGGGACGCAACCGACATGTTTTCAACTTCGTGCTTTAGCCCGTTAGCGATCGAAAGAGACGCGGTTATTAATAAGCATGTTCACAAATCGCATAATAGGTGCAGTGCTGAGTATTAAGAGCTATATATAATTTTAAAAACCATTAAAATAACGCCTGTAAACTTACCTCACGGATAGCTAGGGAGAGCACAACTGGCGAACCGAAATTCCCGCGCAGCTCCAGACCCGGATGTAAAGGCTAACGCTGTTAGCTCCTCCCTAGCTCAAGCTTGTTGTTGTTGCTAGTGCTAACGGTCGTCTGGATGGAGCTTTAATGTGTTTTTAATGTTTGGCTAACTGGTGGGATTAGAAACACGATGGGGAAGAAGCACAAGAAATATAAGTCGGAATGGAGAATGGAGAAGGTGGACGGCGGTAAGCGAGTGTGTTTGTGTGAATAACGGTTAGTTAGTTCGCTGGCTAGCTGGACTAGCTTAGCAACATCATTGATTTGTTTACAAGCTTGACATGAATTTAGCAGCCATGAATGGTCACATTATCTGTGGTTTTGAAACACCAAATCATTCAGTTATTCTAAATACTAAGTATTACTTGCCTTCTATTAAGCTGTCAAGTTATATACGCTTATTTTGTATCAACTACATTATATACAGCTAATACACAGATAGAAAGAAAGCTGACAGAATTCCCACATTTTGTCATCAAGCCTTCTTTTCATTGACCTAAAATACACACAAGCTCTAATTACTGCAAAATGATCGTTCTTCAATTGCGTTATGTTGTTAAATCAATGCAATTTTTGCACGTCAGGCCCATATGCCAAGACGTTTGGTTAATTGGTGACTCTAAATTGTCATATCAGTGTGGTCATGAATAGTGTAGTCGTGCCATGAATAGCCATGATCCAAAAAACAAATAAGGCACATTTTAAGTGCATTTTGTTTAAACTAAATCTGAAAAAGAAATAGACCTGAATGAGAATCATCTATCATCGACTCCTCAGATTATGAGGACCAGCCTTTGGATAAACCCCTGAAGCTGGTGCTGAAGGTCGGAGGCAGCGAGGTCACCGAACTGTCCGGCTCGGGACAAGACTCGAGCTACTACGACGACCGATCCGACCACGAGCGGGAGCGGCACAAAGAAAAGAAGAAGAAGAAAAAAAAGAAGTCTGAGAAGGAGAAGGATAAGCATGTGGACGACGAGGAGAGGAGAAGGAGGAAGGTGGGTACAACCCAGGAGCCTTTTTGTATGATTCTTTTTGTGCTGCGTCAGGACAACAACGGATGAATTTAAATACGAATCGTTTGACGGGTCAAAAGTAATTGCACTGTTTGCTCAGGAGGAGAAGAAGAAAAAACGGGAGAGAGAGCAGCTAGAAAACACAGCCAACCCCACAGTGGAGCCTTTCACTCTGTCCAAGCCTGTTGAGGTAATTTCTACAGCCTGGTTCATGCTTTCGTGGAAAGAAACGTGTATCCGAATGCCCGGGATGGACCGATGGGTACACTCCCGTACAATCTGACCCCATCTTACCCTGGTTTCATGTCAATTTATGTATACAAAGTCGTACATTTTCAAACAAATATGACACACTTTATGAATTTAACGTTATCTGTCTAGGTCCCCAAACGCCTTGCCATGATTCACACTGGTGTGTTACAGGTAGTGGTGGAGGAAAAGAAGCGAAAAAGGGAAAAGTGGGCGGTAGAGTCAGACGATTTCCACCCCAGTGTGGCAGTTGACCTGGAGACGCAGGTAGACCGGCCCGTCAGAGCCTGTCGCACTCAACAGGGTAAGCGGTCTGATATGAACTCGAAGCATGGGTTCGATTCGAAAGTGTTTCATGTCTAAACCCATCCACCTGAATGTAAGCGACTTGCATAAGTGGACGCTCCTAAAATCGGCCTGGGCGCCGTGTCTTGTTTGTCCTCCAGAAAATGAGAGCACGCCGCGCCAGCAGCTCCTCGAGCACTTTCTGCGTCTGCTACAGAGGTCTGTTAATCAGTATGGGTTCTGAAAGGTTTGATACGGTTTGAGGATAATACAGTCAAATCCGGCTAATGGGACCACATTGGGACACGATTGTTTTGGTCCTAATAACCGGCTGGTCCGATTAAACGAACATGCCCTATGTTACAAGACGGGACGTGCTATGTAACAT
>JAVSBV010135279.1:0-16949 GCA_033117975.1 Parotocinclus spilosoma | reverse complement strand
TAGTATACAATAGCATACATACTGCTTACAAAAATGAAATATTCACCAATAATCATATATATAAACCACATTACATTAGAAATTCACTATAATTTAAATACTGTTCTTGCCCGGTGCATCTGCTAGTATCCATAGGCATTATGCAGTATGTAGTAGGATGTTTGGAACACTGTTTGGCATTTTTCATCACAGCATCACATTAGGAGCCATATAACTGCTCATACAGATTTTGTAATTCTGTGTCTTCTGTGTATACTTTATTCTACTTAAACATATTCAATTATATCCAAATATTGAATAATAACCTGGATAAAAGGCTGGCAGTCAGCTGAGTAACTGCTAAGTTCAAACTGTCACATGTAAAAACCATTGAGTTTTCAGCATTGTGCTCTTAATATACATAATTACGTTCTCAGTGATTTACTTAAATGCATCCAGATAAGTTCTAATTTGCCATGATAACCCCTGGTAAATATAACAAAAAGACTGGCAGGTAGTTGGTCAACTAGGTCACTGCTAGGAGGATGGCTAGAAGTTATAAATAAGTTTAATTTGATTTGAGTGTACATTATTGTAGTCCCTGTTATTTACTAGCATCCAAATGTTAAACTATACTAGAACTTTGTGCAATTAACATGAATTAATGAATGAATTAATTTGTGTAGTCACCTAACAGTCTACTACTTAGTTAAACTACAGTTAGAAAACGACACTGTTCCAATGTAACAATGTACATACTGTTAAAAATTAATGGATATTTCATATAGATTTTATGTTATTGTGAACATTATAGTTCTCACTGTCATAAGTAGAGACTAATGTTATACATGTATAGTATGAATCATGTACAACATTGTTTTTGCAGTAATGCATTTGCATCTGCAAATGTTAGTATATCACAATAATTATAGTTTTGCGTGGCTATGATGTTGCTCTCGAATTGCTACTATAATACTTTAAGAACCTCTAATAAGGAAAATGTCTGACTTGAGATTTGGAGTATAAACAGTGACATACTGAATGCTAAAACATCACATTCCCAATATTTTTCCATCCAATTTATTCTGAAAACCTTGTTTTTGGAAAATATTATTTCTGTATTATGGTAACAAATTTGACTGGAATTTAAATCTGTATATGCAAAATCAGACATAACAGATATAACCATTGTAAAATAGGCATGTAAATATTATGTTATTAAAACCTGCTTTGTAGTCTTGTACTGACAATGAATTGCAAGCTTTTAAGTGTCCTGTTCCACAGACCCCAGGAACAGTTCCCTGACCACTTTGGTTTAATGCTCCAAACTTTACCTCACCTGCAGTTTCTCCACCAGCCGCTCCCATAAAAGTCAGCCAGTGGAAAATACTTTATATCCTGAATCAGTACAAAAACAGTTTTTTTCTATTTTAATAGCTGAGCATCCCAACCACAGTCAAATATGCCATTTTCCCCAGCAAGAGAAAGCACATGAATACATCATACTCTTCTTTTCATCTCATCTGTATCAAATTCAATAATTAAATCCATTCCTCAATTGGTTCATTCATTTATTTATATCAGAGAGTCCCATAGTGACTCTGCATACTTGTGGCCAGCGCATTGTGGTTTGTCTTCAAAGTGAACTGCCGTGGATCTGGAGTCTCTGATCAGCTTTTCCACATCACCCTGCCCCCAGCTGTGTTTGAACTGGAAGCGTCACCCAGCCACTGGAGCACAAGGAGGACATGTCACATCTGTTCACAGAGGACATTCAACTTCAACACAGGAATGACTGGCTTAAGCTCAGTCTCAGATTTCAGAAAGCCATCAAACTGTATGGGTTGGGAACCACAGGGCGTACCACATACAATAGAAAAAGTGTCTGAAATATAAGATCATGGATAACCCCCATACACTGATTTGTTTAATCACTGATCTCCTTCCAGCAGGATAATCCTTGACTATGATCAGAATTTACTTCCTTCCTCATCATTCCAGTAGTTGCTATAGTTATATAGTATGATATAGTTATGGTCATGTTACATGTTTTGCAAAGAATGTAACACAAGGTAAGCAGAGAACTTACCAACATTTAATGAACCATTACTGGGTCCACAAACACAAATGTACCACTGCAAAATAAAAATAAAATTGTGAATTTTACATTAAGCATGTATTCATTCTTCAGTTACCAATAAAATTGCTGTACTACAGTCAGTCCTTAAAGCTTATGGGAAAACATTGCTGTTTCAAATTAATCTCTGCCACCACATCTGTAGTATATGAACAAATACAACAGGCAAGATTTTTGTCTCATATCCTGGATTTCATTAAATGAGAGTCCTCATGACTTGAAAGTAATATTATCCAAGGGTGAGGGAAATTGTTGAATTAGAATAAACTTTTATAATATGTGAATAGCCCCACTTTCAATCTGAACTTGTTAACAGTACAGTGCTAAGGATTAGGTAGACTACAGAATATGTCATACTGTATCTGCTTATAATTTAGTGCAGCTCTCTAAAACTGGAGAAATACAATAAAAATGTTTTCAGTTACTTATTTGCATTCTACTGAGAAATAAATATAAGGTGATACAGTGACCAGAGACCAGTGGCCAGATCATGATGTGGAAAATACAAAAATGAAACAACAAAAAAATCACCTTCATAAATCTCTATAAAACATTTTTATATTCGTCGTTAGAGCCATAACTAATACAAGTTCTGTTGAAACTTTTAGGAACATAACATAGGTAGTTATTTTAGTGAAGACAAAAGTTAAAAAGTTTCTCCAAGGAGTCATTGTGGAGAACCATGTCTTCAACTCTGAAATCATACACTACTTTAATTCCAACAAAAGTCTGGAGTTTATCTGTCACTGGAATCTGGGTTCTTTGATTAGATGAGATGAAAAACAAATATTTTTGGCAACAATCACTCTAGGTGAGTTTGGCAAAACTAGAGGATAGTTATACAGAAATGAACTTACTGTCCATTGTCAAGTACTTTAAAGGATCTGTGACTGGATATGGATATGATGATTTTCTCACAAATCCTGGAACCTTTATTGGATCAATGGCATCATGAACTACGTGAAGATTTAAAAAAATAAATGTCTTCCCCTGCCAATAAGCTACACCTGGCTAGTCGATTGATGATCCAAATGGCACAACTTACACATATAGTTCGGTTTCCACAGAATCAAGAATTCTTAGGAGAGTCTACAAGAAAGGACGTAGTACTCTGTATTCTCCAGTCTTTCCAAATATCATATGAAAAGTGCTGCTAACAAAAGGACTTTGCACAATGTGTTAAATACCAGTGCTTTATGCAAAATCACCAGGTTGTTTTAGCAATTAGCATGTTTTACAGTGTTGAGAAAAAGTGCACCTCATGCTAAAGGTTAAGTGCTATGTGGGAATTAATCGCCTAGCACTTGCCTATAACTCTATGTGATTTTCACTAATTACGACCCATGATGGAGTCAATAGAATAATTAAGGGTTTGCATGCAAAATAAAGAAGGCCACATCTGGAATCCCCCAGGGTGCCCACGCCTCGACACGTTCAGCCAACTGTGAGAACCTGAACTCTATTGATATACATGCAATGTCTAACGGCACAGTAAGGGTTCTCCAGGGTTTTTGTGTAACGTACTGTCATTTTAAAAGTCTTGTGTCTGATAAAATTAGAAAGGCTTTCTTTTATAGACCATGTTGACTCAGCTTTTATCCAGTTGTTTAATAAAATTGGCATTTTTCTATCCTACCTGCATGAAATATATATCAGTTATATTAAGTCTTATAAAATAAGGTTTAAAGTGTTTGGGTTTTTTTTTGTATGTGGAGTGTAATGTGGGAATTGGCAGCATTTTTTTTTCCTGATCACTTACTAAGAGAAATGACAGCTGCAGGTGCTTTTGCTCTGAGCAAACACTCACTGAGTAACAGAGATTTCTCCTTACTATGGGCACACAGCCAGAGAGAACATCTCACGGATGCTAAACTCAAGATCTCGATGTCACAGATTCCTATCTCACTCATTCACTTAAATTCAGGTTATTCCCATTTGACCAGACTGACCATCTGTTAAAACGTTACTGTCACTCATAGTAGCTTCTGGAAGCTGGAATAATCTCCTACTTCCTGGCCTGATGCAGGTGTTGCACTGTGATGATGAACAGCTTAAGGTGGAAAGTGTGTCAAGGAATGATGAGAGCCCTATAGCCCTATACAGGACAGAACGCAACCCATATCCCCCTGCACCCTCCCCAACCCCCCGACCTGGCTTTGATGGCTGAAGCGTTGCAGAGCCCAACAGCTGCTCTCAAATTAGAGACCAGGAGATGACATGACAAGGCCCTGGAATGCTAGGATCGCCCCTGATTCTCTTGCCTCAGAGCTCTGGGAAACACTTAGCCGTGACTATTCTGCAGATAGTTTCACTTATATAAGATATAGGGCAGACCCATTGTGTGGAGTTAAATCACTAAGGCAACGATAAAGACTCAGTTTATAAGTACCATCACTTTAATAATTCCCTCATCACTGATATGTCTACTGCAGATGTTAAAATGGCTACTGAGATAAGAAAACTTAAGTTCTTTAAACCAAATCTTTAGTTTAAGATAAGTCTTTTTTACATTAATAATGGCACTACTTTTAAAAAGAGTGATCAAAAGTGAAATACATCCAAATGGCATTTCACACCAATAGCAAAAGTAGATGCTGTTCCACATTTTTTTGCTTCTAAAGACAACCTCAATTTCCATTATCTTAACAAATAACAAATATGTATTTTATTGTGGGGTTATCTACTTTGTTTGAACTTTTTTTGCGTGGGTGGGGGTGATTAAGGGGATAAGGGGGCTTCACTATATTGGACCATCCTATCCACATATTAGATTTTGGCACAGGATTCCTTTACTGGCGCAAACTTCCCAGTGGCTGGGTTTGTTTGGTTAACTACAAGGTAATGGTTGTTTAGTTTTAAATTGGAGCATTTAGCACTAGAAAAAATGCTGTGAGACAGAAGAGACAGAAAAGAGCAGTAGTATTCTTAAGGTAGAGAAGTAAAGCCCCACCAAATCCACATACAAAAGAGGCAATTAGAAATATACTATAATTATAGTAATACTTGGTTCACTTCCCAGGGACACTACACAATCTTCATTTTGCTAAGTCTGTCCTAAATTTGGCATTGGTGAGAACATTGTTGTGCATGTAATGGCTGTAGTTTCAAATTTTTACTTTGAAATTCTTGTATTTTAAACCACCAACTTATTGATCTTGCCTACTGCATATACAACCCCAATTCCAATGAAGTATTGATGTTGTGTAAAACATGAATAAAAATAGAATACGATTTTTTGCTACAAAATATTAAATTGAAGTCACTACAGAGACAAATGGATAAAGTCAAAATCATTTTGAATTTGATGCCTGCAACACATTCCAAAAAGTTGGGACAGGGTTAACACAGATGTCCTGTGGCCTGACGAGTCCACATTTCAAATTGTTTCTTGAAATTGTGGCTGTCGTGTCCTCCGAGCCAAAAATTAAAATGACTGTCCGGATTATTATCAGCGCAAAGTTCAATAGTCAGCATCTCTGGTGGTATGTGGAGTGTAAGTGCCATGGCATGGGTAATTTGCACATCCGTGAAGGCACCATTAATGCTGAAAGGTACGTACAGGTCTTGGAGCAACATATACTGCCATCTTTTTCAGGGACACCGCTGCTTATCTCAGCAAGACAATGCCAAGCCACATTCTTCACATGTTACAACAGCATGGCTTTGTTGTAGAGTGCAGGTACTAGACTGTCCTGCCTGCAGTTCAGCCTGTCTCCCATTGAAACTGTCTGGCACATTATGAAGTGCAAAAAACTTTGACATTATGAAGTGCAAAAACAGCGACCCTGGACTGTTGAGCAAGTGAAGTACATCAAGCAAAAATAGGGAAGAATTCAATCTACGAAGCTTCAACAATTAGTGTCTTCAGTCCCCAAACACTTGTTGAATGTTGGTAAACATGCCTCTGTCCCAACTTGGAAAAGTCCCCATTGGGACTGTGGTGGCCTAGTGGTTAAGGTACTGGACTATGGACCACCTCTGCTAAGCTACCACAGTTGGGTCCCTGAGCAAGGCTATTTACCCACAAATGATTGGATTGTACTACATAATTAATTGTAAGTCGCTCTGGATAAGGGTGTCTGCTAAATGACATAAATGTAAATGTAAACTTCTTTGGAATGTGTTACAGGCATCAAATTCAAAATAAGTGAATATTTGCAAAAAACAATAAACTTTATCCATTTGAACATTAAATACCTTGTCTTTGTAGAGTATTCAATTGACTATAGGTTGAAAAGGATTTGCATGTCACCGTATTCTGTTTTTATTTACATTTTACACAATGTCCCAATGATGAGTTGTAGATGTCCAATTTAAGTAACTTTCTAGAATGCAGGCTTCCTGTCCTTACCTTCATACAAGTAACAGTGATAGAATTGTTTAAGTGTTAGATTAAAGATTAGGCTGAAAACTCTGAGATGTTCCTTTAAAGCTGCTTTCTCCTGCATTATCAGCTCTCTCTCGTCAGCCAATCGCCACGGAAACAGAACGACCAGGTCACTAAGGTCAAAACAGCCAGAGGCTCGGCCGCTTAATCACCCTGAAAAAGAAAAAGGCGGCCTAGGGTATCAATGAGCGAGCTTTATGGTGAGTCGGTGGAATGCAACTAAGTCTCACAGAGCGAGCCACACCCAGAGCAATAACCCTTACCTGAGGGAGAGTACTATTGTACTGGACAGAGGGCTTAATGAGTTAGGAAATGAAGGGTTGCAGGATAAAACAGCAGGTTTAAAAGAAAGCCACAGACCATGTGACTGGAGCAGTCTTGAGAAAGGACTGATAAAGCACTTTTCACCAAGAGGGGGTAGATAAGACAAGCAATGAGGGCATGTTGAGGCTCTGGATGTGGAGGAGAGAGTGAGATCTTTTTACCGCACCACTTTCAACACCAGCCAGCAAACCTTGTTGGTACATGTTATAGTAGCAAATGTATTGGTTCTAACGGCACAGATTCCTGTTCCAGTACCAAATGTTTCAGTTTTGACAGTGTATTTTCCTGTTGTAGCACCAAATCTCCAGTTGAAGGCACAGATTCATCTTCCATCACCACAGTTTTCGGGTTTAACAGCACAGATTCCAGTTGCAGCAAATGTTTCAATTCTAACAGCATGGATTCCAGTTCCAGTAACAGTTTATCCAGTTCCAACAGCATGTATTCCTGTTCCTGTACCAAATGTCATGTAGCAGCACAGATTCCAGTTCTAGTACCAAATGTTCCACTTCTAACAAATCACATTCTAACAAATTCCTTTTACTGTACCAAACGTTCCAGCACAGATTCCAGTTCCACTACCAAACGTTGCAGTTAAAACAGAACATATTTATGTTCTAGTAACAAATAGTAATAAAGACTGAACAAAGTGATACTTGAATTGGAATCTGTGTTATTAGTACTGGAACATGTGGTGCTAAAACTGGGAGCTGACACATTAAAACATTTACATATTTCTTTGAAGTGATATATTGAGCTGTATATTGATTTGAAAGAGTTACAATCTGACCTGGAAGGTCTTTGGGGTGCTGCTGGTTCAGGGTTCAAGGCTCCGTGCCACTGGAAGGTTATGTGTCTAAATCCCAGCTGAAAGGGGAACCTGTTTACAACCAGATCACTAAGCTCAGATTGTTCTTAGTTTGGAGTAACAACCTAAAACATGGAAAACCAAAGGCAAATGCATAAAGAAAGGATAGATTGACAGATATGGAAAGAGGAAATGAGAGAGCAAGGAAGTGAATGGCAAAGGATAAAAATTAAACAGAGATAACGAGAGTACTTAGAGAAATAGGCCATAAGAATCCTTGTTAAAGTGAAAACTTCAGCCTGTAGCAAGTGGGATCCCTGCCGAATCTGAGCTTCCTTGTTTTCCTTCAATATTTTAATATAAATAGCATTACACTCTTCCCCTTCCAATCCTGTGTGGAATGCTGCTCCCACCCCCCTCACACTGTTGGATAAAATAACTTTCTAAACTGCAATCACTACGTCTGACCACTAGTACCTTGATACTTCACAGAAAGATCATTTGTCACAATAAATGGGGTTGTAATTCTATTGCTCTGCTTCTCATCGTTATTTTTCTTGGCAGATGAGCGTGTAATGGGACTGGTTTTACTCATAAGGCAGCTAGCGCATGACTTAAAGATAAAGAGGAAAGTATAAGCAAGGCTAACTGCTAGTTTCTTGATGCTAGCTGGTGTATGTACTCATCTAGATTTTAATTTTAAGCAGTGATATTTACTTAGTAAATGTTCGACAATTGTCTTTTGTTAAAATGAGGCTGGCTCAGGCCGGGAGGTATTTAAACTATCCCTCTGCTATTTCTCTCCTCCTGTTACACCCTTTTCATTCCTATTAGGCCTCATACTGGAAGCATAGCTAGCATCTCTCTCAGCAAGTCCAATTTGATTTAAAGCATAATATCCCATGGAATCTGTGGATTGTTAGCCAACTGTTCCCCCTTAAAATTCCTGTGATTTATTTATTTGGTGATTTGAACATGTTGGTCATGGACCTCTGTTTTGATGAAGTTAAGCAGCTGTCATATTGGGTTGTCCTAAAAATCAGATATTTTTTGCAAATATTTATGTTCAAACCCCACTATCCAAGATCTATTTTTCTGAAATCCATATATATATATATATATATATATATATATATATATATATATATATATATATAATCTCATAACCCAGTGATTATGGGGTAAGGGGGTATTGCGTTGCAGGGGGTATTGTGGTAGTGGGGGTTGGTAAGAAAGGCAAATAAATGCATGTTTGAGCACTGCTATGTTATACAGTCAAAATGTAAGGTATATGATGCATGTCACTTGTTATCATTCAATTATAAATATTATTTGCTACATTATTCGGGTTTTGTTGTTTAAAATAAGTTCCAGTGAAATATTAAAGCAAATGACAGTACGCGTGGGTTGGGGGGTAATTCAGTAACAGGATAGTATTGAGATTGACTTTGTCTTGATTTCAAAATATAATAATAATGTACAGGAAAAACACAAAAGGGCTTTAGAAAGTCCATACGACACAGCTTCAAATGCTTTAAAAACCTAATGACATGACTAAAATGTGGATTTTAAAAGTAGAATATTGTGTAGAATATTTTGAAAAATAATTGAGGCATAAATATGGATTGATACAACAATGTAGAAACAGTGTCTGAAAGGATTACTGAATACAGTAATTATATTTCATTGTAAACTGTAAGGTTAGAGATTAAATACAGATAACAAATGCTATTTATCAGTGTTCTATGTAGTTTTAGTGATGTCTTAATTGCTGATTATATAATTATTATATGCCTTAAAGACTGAGCAAGACACTCCACTTAATAATAAAATGTTGTTGTTTTTTCAGTATTAAATATCTATACACATAATGTTTCAGGGATGGAAATGACACCCATTCTCTTGAATGGCTTATGTTGCCATTTTAGCTTAAGTTTTAAATATGTTTTTATCTAAAATTAAGAGACTTTGGGAAAATGATTACTGTCGCACCTCTAAATAGGATGTTAATGCCATTTGCGACAAAATTACTTTAGTGGCTGCATCCCAAACCACCTATGTCTTAGTTAGCTTGGAAACCACACTATTGGTAGTAAGCTAACTTGATTATTCATTACTGACTTGTACAGTAGAATAAAGTATTAGGTACAGCCTGAGTTTTTGTTTTCTATGCTCTAAAAAGCAGCCATGATCCAAATCCATTAGAAACACAGGCTGTGGGTCTTGTCAAAACAAATACATTCTGGTTTTAATAAGCATGCATTAGCAATATTGAGTATCTTGGTTATGCTGGAGATGGTATCACATGACAGTCAACAACCAGTCGGAGAATGACCGATCCAGAATTTTTCAAAGTTTCTCTCATACTTGTGATAAAAGAACAAAATGTCAGAAGGCCAGAACAGAAATAGACTTGTTTGTGCTCTTCTAAATGTTAACAAGCAATTAGACTTATTGTGAGAACATAACAAATAAAAAACAAAATAATCATAATACACTTCCCCTGAGAGAACTGTTAACCATATTTCAGTTTAAGAAAATGCTATGCTTAACAATTGTGGGATTGCCTAACCTACAGTGATGCTTAAAGTTGGTTAACCCTTTAGAATTTTCTATAGTTCTGGATAATATGAAATAAAACATTATAACAAACAAAACAGAGACAAAACTATAATACTTGGTCATTTATTTATTGAGAAAAATGTTCCAATATTACATATATGTGAGTGGCAAATATGCGATGCATTAAGAAAGTCATCATACCCTTTCACTTTTTATAATTTTGTTATGTCAAGGCCTTGCACTAAAATAAGAAAAATTCAGGTTGTCCCGCATTATTCTGCATTCAATATCCCAAGATGAGAAAGTGACAACAGCATTTTATTAATTTTTTGCCAATTTATTAAACAGGAAAAACTTAAATTTCGTATGAACATAAGTATTCAGACCCTTTGCTATCACACATGAAATTTCTTTCTGGTGGTCTCTTATTTCTCTTGATCATCTTTGAGATGTTTCTTCACCTTGACTGGAGGTCACCTGTGGTACAATTAGTTGACTAGACATAATTTGGAAAGACACACTGTCTATATAAGGACTCACAGCTAACAATATATATCAGAGCAAAAAAACCATGAAGCCATGAACAGGAAATAACTGCTTGTAGAGTGCAGAGAAATGACTGTGTAGAGGCACAGATCTAGATAAGGCTACAAACAATTCTGCTGGACTGAAGATTTGTTTTCAGTCAGTGGAATAACAATCAGGTGTAAGTACCGTGTTGCTTTAAAAAAACATGGAACTATTTAAGTCTGGCCTTCACAACTGGTTTGTATTATGGTAAGAACAAATGGTGAATATTTAAGACCATTGTTATCCTACTCAGGAGTGGTAGAAAATCCAAGATCACTAGCAATAGCAAATAGCAAAGTTTAAAATACAGTGATCACAAAAATGGGGAATATCTTTTAAATTAATATGAAGTGATTAAATAAAAGCATTTGATTTTATTTCATTAAACAAGATTATCAGAAAAGCAAATGAAAAGTCAAAGAAAGTTGTTCAATTACACAAATGAGATGCAAACTCAATTATGGTGATTGAGTAGCAAGTGATATATTCATGGGGGTGAACAGAAGAATGTTAAACTGGACGACACACATTGACTGGGTGTATGGTCACCCAAAACTGCCCAAACATACTGACAGTGATGGGGCATGGACAGGATCAGATTGTCCAGCAGTTCTTGTGGGATCCTCTTCTCTTTGTATTTATTTTGAAATATCCCCTAATGTTTTAGATCAGTGCATATGGTTAGATCTCAAAGGGACCCAGTGTGATTTTAAAGTATAAGGCCTGGATGACCAAGGATGACTTGCCACCGTAAATAAAACAATCTAAAATTCTAAAGGACAATGTTGGAACATCTGTCCATAAAGTGAATTTCAAAAGTACCAAGTGAGTCATGCAGCAAAACTTCAGTTCTACAAGTTTACAAATTCTAATGGTTAAAGAAGTAAATGTTTTGCAATGGTTCTGGAACCAATATAATCCAATATAAATGTTGTGTAATTACCTGAAGTCAGCAGTTCATGTGAGGAAATCCACCGACATCCCAAAGATTAAGCTGTTTTGTATGAAGGAGTGGATTGAAATTCCACAGTTAAATATCAACAGTTACTGAAAACATGTCATTGTAATTATTGCTGTACAGCAATTTTAGGTCATATTCATGCAGACATATTAGTTTATCAAAGTATAGTCAACATTGAAGTATATACCTCATATTATGTCGTACTGCAATTACAGCAGTTTATTTCTATAAAAATTGCACATGGCCTGTTTCTATTCAGCACTGGACCCATATTAGCAGCCACTTCGTAATTGGTGCTATTCACAAACTCATGCACAGTAATCTGACTCATGTTGGCTGGCCTCAGCTCAGAACTGGAAGGAGGAAAAGTGTGGTAATAAGGGTGGTGTGATCTGACACAGATCCAGTGGTGTTGGTAATGGCGTCAGGGTCCTGTGAAAGATTTCTTGATCAGAGGAACAGTTTGACCAGCAAAACAAACATCTCTGGTTGACTTGGGCTGACTGTGGGAGACATTATGGGTCACACCAGGCCCGGCAGGAGCTTTGCCAGTCACCAGCAACATGAAGGCATTTGCTGCAGGCCAAACCATGCTTTAAAGAGTAAACAAGAGAAATGTTTATGACTTCTGGCCAACAGTGGGAAAATCATTTTCTGTGTGCACGAAGAGGAACATTTCCACTGCAGGACCTTTTTTTAGGAACTTGGGAACTTTCAGTGTCTTTCCCATAAAAGAACCACTGCCAAATTTTGGTTCTTTTTGAATAGTAGTTCGGTTCATAGCCAGAAAAGAACTGGTGAACATTCTTTTGAAAAAATAGCTAGCTACTGTCAGAGTAACGAATTGTAGTGCCAATAGCTACTAATACATACATAACACCTACATTTAACAACCTAACTACACCTTACATTAACATCTAATCAACACACAGCTAAGTTTAACTTTCACTAAGTTCAAACAACAATTACAGCCATAGAAACACCAAAGTATCTGTTATCAGATGTTAATTAAATTAAATCTTTTGACCTGAGTAGCTGGGTAGACATCCTGCTCTGTAAAATCTCAATTTAGACAGGTATCACCACCATCCCAGCCTCTAGTCAACATCCAAGGGTATAAAATACAGAACATCTTTTAACAAAAAAACAATACTTCATTTGATAACATATTAAAAATTTTCTTTACTTACACAAACACACAGATCTGTCTCACTATCTTTGTGGGAACTGACATGATTACTGTAGTTAATTAATGCTACACCTACAGCAACCCCTAACACTTTCCTCAGTCATCCACAGTAACCTAAATACTGTTTTTATTCTTTAGAATTTCAAAAAAGAGTGCTGTTTCTGTAAAACAAAAAAAAACATAAAAAAGCAGTGTTCCTCAATTTGTGACACCTGGCCTGTACTCTGCAATTAACCCCCCAACCACAGATCACCCACCCCCAACCACACATATGTATATATGTGTTTAATGTACAAATTAATCCATTCCAGACCCCCAGAAAATCCACACTGTATAAGGTATTATAATGTATGTATTAACTGAAAAATATGTTCTGATAAATCTATCATAAGGTAAATGTATCATGAACTGAGAACTTTAATGACTGTTTGATAGAGCGGTCTATACTGTATCATAGCACAGCCTATTACATTAAACTGTAGGTTAATTAATACACCTACATTAACCCACCCCCATATATGCCCATTATTAACACAAAGCTTATTTTATAATAAATTGTTGAAAAATTCTATTTAACTTAGTACATTAGTCAAAAGTAATAGCAAAACGCACTCTATTTGCAAACTCAATGCATCTGTTCTGTTTGCAGCCTAAATGCCCAGCAAATGCAGGAAAGTACCTTACAGAGCAGTGGTTCGGCCTGTTTTCCTTGTGGTTGGCTGTTATCCCTAACCTTTTTAGAACCCATGGGGAATTACTTATGCTAAGAATACTGTACTGTAGATGCAAAAATATTGACTTGTGACCTGACTCATGGAGGTAATAGCAATTGCACAGAGTACTGAGCAAAAGACACATTTTAATGCATCGAGACCACACTTTTGCCAGCCTTAATGCCAAAGGCAATCAATTTTTGTATTTCTTTTGAAAACTTAGCTATTTAGTAGCTAGCAGTAAGACAATTAGTATAAAATAATGTGAAATCTTATGAAACTTATAGTGGAATCTTAGGAATCTAATAGTGTTTGCTGTGTTAATGAACAACTCCTGATAAACTTACCTCAACTCACCTCTATTTATCAAAAAGAGAGACCAGTCAGGATTTTTCCCCTAGTCACTTTTTAGGTCTTCTTGTGTCCCCTTCAAGGGGACTGTATGGGACTGTGGTCTCATAGTGGTTAAGGTACTGGACTATGAAACAGGAGGAAGAAGAAATCCCACGTCTGCCACAGTTGGGTCCCTGAGCAAGGCCCTTAACCCACAAGTGCTTAGATTGTAAGACTATTGTAAGATAATTGTAAGTTGCTCTGGATAAGGGCGTCTGCTAAAATGACGTAAATGTAAATACAGGATATCTGTTTATGAAAGAACAAAAATTTTTTACCTTAACTTTAGTAGCCTAAAGAAAATGTTTTAAATGTTGCAGCAATGTTTCTGTAAAAGTTGTAGTTTCTGTAAAAAACAAAAAGCAGCAGTGTTCCTCAATTGTGGACACCTGGTGTGTACTCTGTATACCGAAACACCTACTCATGCTCCTTGCTGTGGACTTTTGACTGGCTCACTGCTAATAGATGCTCAAACAATCTGCTTTTTTCTATTTCTGTTGCAAACCTTAGCTACTCTTAGCTCCTTAGCAGCTAGCCAGCTAGTTTAAATAAGTTTGCTGTGTTAAAAAACCCTGGTAAACCTCAATTCTAAAAAAGCTCAATTCTACATAGCACTACCAGAGACCAATTAGAATGTTGTCCTTGTCACACTTTAGGTCTCCTTGCACCCTACCCCCACCTCCACCTCCCAGTGGTGCCAGGGAGTCGCTATCAATACGTGGGAGACTTCCAGAACTTCAGGAAAAGGTAGGATGTCTGTTTGATCCATTTGAAATAAGATTCTCACACAACCTGTGTCATTGTTTTCCCAGATTCTAGCACACTGTGGGTATAAGACTAGCTTAGTCTTTCCATTTACAGCATTTAGCAGAAACCCTTATACAGAGCGGCTTCCAACTGAGCTGTCAAATGTGAAGGGTCTGGCTAATAGGGCTAATAACTGGCAGTTAGGTAGAGCTTGGATTTAGAACCTAAACTACTGAGCCACAACAAAAACGGTTGAAGATAAACATAAAGAGTCTCTGTATCTGTATATATGTGGTTCTGGGCTTTTTGTACAATGTTTTTACATAAGCTAGCAGGGTTTCAGTTAGCGTTTTCTTAGACCTGAATCTGTTGTGCTTACAGGAGGATTTCTGTGATAAGGAGAATACAAAGCACTTCTGTTGCTTTGGATGAGAGCATTGATTAGGAGCTGTAAATCTAAACAAAAATGGTTTAAGTCCTGCTTATCCTCGTCATGGCCATGGAGGCACTCTGGAGTCTATTCCCAGTTTTCAAATTCCAACAGGGCGCCAGTACATTACAGGGTTGGGTAGGTTTCTCTGTTGCATTCATTCATTTATTATCTTCCGCTTATGGGGTCATGGGCCAGCCCACCTGGCAAACTCTTGGCGCAAGTGCAGGAACAACAATGCAGTTTTCCTACGTTATAGCTGTTTTCTGATTATACCTGCACACAAACACATAAAGAAAAACATGTAACTAATATTCAGGTGTCTTTATCAGCTGAGAGAAGTTATTATGCTGTGCTGTCTACATTACTACTACAATAATCCAGTATATAAGCATACAATTAAGTTTACTATAAACTTGTTTTCTCTAACCGCTGTGTGACGGAGGCCTGTATGTGAAAACTGTAGTTACTATCAAGATAATTATCCTTTGCACAGCCATGTTTGTCCTAATTACACCCTTTTAGTAACATTGCATTGCCATTGTGGATCTCTGGCTGATGTTTCAGGTACACTTTTGCCAGATTTGTGTTTTTCCCTTTTCTCCCAGTTGTAAGCAGCAGCAAATCCTGGGCTTAGTGG
The DNA here is from genome assembly GCA_033117975.1 of Parotocinclus spilosoma. Taxonomy (NCBI): domain Eukaryota; kingdom Metazoa; phylum Chordata; class Actinopteri; order Siluriformes; family Loricariidae; genus Parotocinclus; species Parotocinclus spilosoma. The sequence continues at coordinate 1,109 of JAVSBV010135279.1, read as the reverse complement.
GCCGGTGGAGGGTCGTGTCGGGGCAGGTACGTACAGGTGCATCCGAGGGTGTTGTTTCACTCACCTCACTGAAAAGGTGTGGGAACCGCTGAACTGCCAGTGGCGCATGAGTAACAAGAGCTGGAGGGAGTGTGGCGTAATCTCTCCTAATGCTATTCTTTTCACTTTACCTCTGACACACATTCAATAACAAACAATGTGTGCGCACACACACATAGCACTCTGTCATTTTAAATGGACGGCAATTAATCTGTTTGTGCTCTCTTGGCCACTTTGCCTAGATTTTTTTTTTCAGTTTAGCTTTATTAATGTATCTACAATACACACAACTCCTACCTAAACCCATAATGACACTCATGACAGAACTACAAGTTACACACCTTATTCGGTGAATAGCATATCAGCACTCATCAGTTCATTTGTGTGGTATAGGAACAGGGAATAATTCAATGGAAAATAAACAGATTATAATCTTTTGACAGACGTCAAACTTCTATCCCACATGTTCAAAAACAAAATTTCCCATAATGGTTTGGATCTGTCAGGAAGGTGATGATATGGAGAATTCCCACTGCAGGGTCCAGTGACTCTCAACAACACTGTAAGCCTAAGAGGTCAATTGTGAATTGTTATTTATATCTGTGGATTTGTTAGATTGTTTATATTACACTTGTTTATACAGTCTCAAATTATGGCCACCATTGTTTGAATGGCATGTTTTGTTGATGTTCTAAATGAAGCTAGCATAACGTTTGCATTGTCAGATATGAAAATGAAAAATAGCATGACGTGCAAAAGCTGTATTCACATCTTAAATATAATAATATGAATATACAGTGCATCCGGAAAGTATTCACAGCGTTTTACTTTTTTCACATTTTGTTACATTACAGCCTTATTGCAAATTGTATTAAATTATTTTTTTTTCTCATTCTACACAAAATACCCCATTATGGCCATGTGAAAAAAGTTTTTTTGAGAGTTTTGAAAATGTATTACAATTTAAAAACACAGAAATCATATTAACATAAATATTCACAGCCTTTGCTTAATACTTTGTAGAACCACCTTTGGCAGCAACTACAGCCTCAAGTCTTTTTCAATATGAT
>JAVSBV010135232.1:0-16954 GCA_033117975.1 Parotocinclus spilosoma | reverse complement strand
TCGCTATACGTGTAAATCGTACAATAAAGGTTTAATAAACATTTAATATGTTACATAGCACGTCCCGTCTTGTAACACAGGGCATGTTCGTTTAACCGGACCAGCCGGTTATTAGGACAAAAACGATTGCGTCCCGATGTGGTCCCATTAACCGGAATCGACTGTACCGGTATGCCTGTGAAATAACAAAAATATTATTTTATTTATTTAGAAGAAGGGTATATATTGTTTTGGTCATTAAGTGGACATAGAGATTTTGTAGTCATGATGTAGCAGGATTGACTTGATTCTCTTGACCTTCTTCACCCAGACTTCTGAAGGTGAACCAAATGAAAAGGACGCTCTCCAGCAGGGCAATCAGATAGTGTGTGCTGGTTACGCACTGTATGGCAGCGCCACCATAGTAGCTCTCAGTAGCGGAGCTGGACTCAACTTCTTCATGTTAGATCCAGTGAGTACGATTCAGCAAGAACTGGTCTTGGTCTTCAAACCGAACTCAAATGTTACATTACTATACACTGAGTTTTAGGAATAAGTTTGAATAGTAAACAGGAAACAGACTTCATGTCTTCAAAAATGAATTATATTTCCCCCATACATCTTTATTTACCATTTTAATACCTTACAACCTCCTTTTTTAATCCTCATTATTGGCGAGTAGACGTTTTTAGGGAGACCTAAAGTAATATTGCTTCTTGTTCTCAGTGTGTCAACTCTGAGTGAAAATAAATCAGCAGGTGTGAACCATCTGGTGTTTGCTTTCAGGCCATCGGTGAATTTATCCTGACTGAGAGAAATGCCAAGATCAAGAAGAAGGGAAAAACCTACAGCCTGAACGAAGGCTACGCCAAGTACTTCGATCCTGCGGTGACCGAGTACATAAAGCATAAGAAATTTCCAGAGGTAGGACCAAAACTTGGAGTGAACTTCAGAACATGGGTTAATGCTCATGTTCATATTACCAGCAATATAAGCAACTCTTATCAAAACTGCAGGATAGCACAGGGAGTTCAAATGAGAGATAAGGTCATGTGACTATACATAAGCAAACAACATCCATAATAACATGCACATAATATACACAAAATATATACTACATAAATAAACATACTATAAAATATAAGTAGTCCATATTCAGCATGGTTCCAACTTTTTAATGATAATTATGATCTATAAATAAGTATATATAGAGACCTGTAAAGTAATTTAAATGATCACACCAGTGGGCATTTCTGGCTAAATGCCCAACGTTGATATCACCGTGATTTAAATGTATTCATCCATGCATTACCTTCCTTCAAATCACACGGGGTCGCCGGCCAGCCGGTGCCCGCCTGGCAACTCTGGGCACAAGGGCAGGAACAACCCTAGACGGGGCGCCAATTCATTGTAGGGCACACACAGTCACTAAGGGCCACTTTAGAGACACCAAATAACCTAACACGCATGTCTGGGAGGAAACCGGAGTACCCGGAGTAAACCCACGCAGACACGGGGAGGACATGCAGACTCGACACAGAAAGAACCCAGGCAGCTCCACCTTGAAATTGAACCCAGGACCTTCTTGCTGTGAGGCTGCAGTGCTACCCACCGAGCCACCGCGCTGCCCTTTTCCATAATAAATTCCGAACTATTTTCTACGGGTAACATCGAATTTGTTTAGCAAAATGACTTGTCATTGGGACTCGTCACTCGGCAGGTGTCCAGGCCCTATCCCAAATCTGAATCCTCCTGACCCAGGCAGCTGACAGAATGTAACCTTCCACGCAAACAGTTTCCTTGGCCCATGACGGCTTCCTGGCTCAGCTGACCCTCAGTCATCAGTGAAACGCTGACATCAAGTTTACTCCACAGGTTACAACATGTTGGCCGCGTTCATATGGAAATGACAGAATCAGCAGCTTGGCTTTGCCACTCAAAACTGATCACAAGACTGTAATTCTTTAAAAAAAGAGAGAGATTTTAGGTTTAACAACGACGAGCTGATTCTCATCTTGTGTGTCACTGCTAAGTTGAATCACCTCATAATACTTATAAAGCTGCGTTGTAGATATGAACAGTTATGAAATATAATGTATTTATATATTATAAATATTTAAAACAACAAACAGTCTTTCCAAAATGACCCAGAAGGTTTGTTTCTAGTCTATTTACTATTTATACGACACTTAAAATTGAATCAATAGAACATTTAAGCACTGACAGCAGCACGGCGGTCTAATACGAAACAAAACAAGTAAACATATTTTCTGGCTGCACACAACCCAGAGGGAAAAAGTGCACTTGAAGACAAGCTTATTTCAATAACAGGCAACAAAAAAGACAAAACTTTTCAACTTTTGGTGTCTTCTTGGCAGATGATGTGTCAATGTAATTATTATAGGAGTAAATCAGTAGTTGGGCGAACATGTTAAATAAAAAATTGCCAATACAAGCATAAAGCATGACATAAATAATATTAATGGCAGTTAAAATACATATCCTAAACCAGAGATATTTTCAATTCTAATTTGTTATAATTAAAGCAAATGGGCATTGAATCAATGTTCACACCAAACAGTAGACAATTAGTATTGATTTGTGTGTCTGTATATCTTTGTTTGTCTGTTCTTGCATACTTTCCTGCTAACTCATAACAGTGCTATCATGACTAATAAGCACCTGACTTCTTGCTTTTTTCTTTCTCCTGTCCTTGGTTTTCCCGCACACGCGTACGCAGTTGAACAAACCGTTCCGATGTTGACGTCGTGTCAGGTCTGAACTTTGCTCGTCATTTCAGCTGTCTTATCTGTCCAACAGAACGTTTTAAGTTTTGGGGATTAATAAACTGGACTGGATTATAAAGATCAGAAAAAGATTTAGCAGTCCTAGTAGGAGCTCTAAATAACGTTGAGGTTCTTAGATTCCATGATGTTATGCTTGGTGGATAAGGTAAAGTGGTGACACTGAGGTGTCTGATCGACTCACACCAGGATAACCCACTAACACACCACCACTACATCAGGGTCGCCACCCAAACAGGACCTTTCCTGACCAGCAAATGTGGGGACAATGCATAAAAATACATTTTTATATCCTGTTTTACCCCAGTCGTGAAGGAAAGTCTGGGATTGGTTAGATGTTAGAGGTTCTGTAACCCAGAATTAACTGGGCTCAACTACACCCAATTAAACAGTTGTATAGCCAGTTATATAGCCACTGTGATGCACTAGCTGACGTACTGTGTTGTATGGCCAGCACAGTGTGCATTTATTACACAATAGTTGTGGTTCACACAGAAATCGACGATTTTAAGACATCATAGGGTTGCAGATGACAATCATGAGATGATTTTCTTCTGATATGAACTGGATCGTGTTGTAGTATTGTTGATTTGCATATGTTAGTCACATCTGCCATTTGCATGAATAATATTTCGCCATATATAACACACATGGGTCATGGATTTTTGTTCCAGTTTACATTATTTATTATTATTATTATTATTATTATTATTACTATTATTATTATATTATTTATTATTGACCTTTTTCTTTAAGCACAGTTGAATAAATGAACATTCTTACTAATTTTATCGTCTTTAATGTGGCCATTTAAGTTTTTTGGAATTAAATACATGTAAGCCGTCCGAGCACTTCTGGTGAAAAAGGAACCATATTGAAAAGTAAAAATTTACGTTTAGCAAACCCCCTGCCAGACCGACTTACAACTGATACATTCTTACAGTCCATGCAATGGTGGCTCTTGCTCAACGGCCCTTGGCAGAGGTGGGATTTGAACCCTGAACCCTCTGAGCCAGAGTCCAGTACCTTTAGGACATGGATAAGCCTAATTGCTCGAAAATGTACCTTTCAAATTAATTTTAATTTAAGTTTATTTCAGGATGATTTATCTTAGAATTTGTTATTATTGGGTATGCTTTTAAGACAGAATATTACCTCTGAAAGAATAATAATATATGTGATACAGCGACAAGTCAAATTTGTCTCTTTCTCAAATTTTGGAAAAACACGGAAAAACTAAATTTTCAAAATGACTTAATTCTCATTTACGAAAAATCATTTTCTCAGGTAGTTTAACTACAAAGTTTACAGTGGTCATGAAATGTAAACAAAACAGTAATTAGTTTAAGATTGCACATCATTTAGAAAAAATATCATTTATGAGTAACCTCTGAATTTACTGCTTGACATTTCTGTCATATAATGTTTATAAAAACATTTAAATAAGTAAAAATGCTGTTTTTGTGGCTTTCAGGATGGCAGTTCCCCATATGGTGCCAGGTACGTGGGCTCCATGGTTTCAGACGTGCATCGCACCATTGCTTATGGTGGCATCTTCTTGTATCCTGCCAATGAAAAGAGCCCCAAAGGAAAGGTTTGTAGCCATGTTTTCACAAAATGAACCTTTTTAATGTGCACATATTTGCTTTTTCAGCTCAGGTGGTTAATGAAATTATTTAAATGTGGTCAGATTCTGGTCAGAGATTAGGAAGTTGAGAAAAGTCTGCCATTTTTTTCATGCCAATCCATGCCTATCATTTTTTGACGCTCTGTGTTTTTTTGTGACTGATGGTCCAGGTTCTGGCTTGAGCAGAAGCCTTGGGGTTCAAGGTAGCACCATTCTTGGGCATGAATGACGCTTGGTATAAAACAATCATTTGAAAGTAAATGTCAAAAATATCAGTGATATACAGTGACGATGTAAATTGTTTCTATAACTTTTCGCCCCTATACTACCTGTTTTCTTCCTGTATCTCTACTTTACTGTAATATTTTAATTTTAGGTATCTTCTTAAATTTGGCTCCACTACATTACAAAGGCAAATATCTTACTTTTAACTCCAATACATTACATAAAATCTGTCATTCCTTTTGGCTCATTTGTGCACAAAAACGTAACATAAAAAACAAAAGAAGCGTAAAACAATGGGGGTATTCTGGTAAAAAAAATTGGTCTACCAACAGTGACACTAGGGTATTTTCACCTACAATTATTAAATTAAGCAAACACTGTAAATGATAATGGGACATTAGAGCCATAATGTGTCAGGGTACTTTTACGTTCGATACCTTTGTACATTCGAAGGCAAATACTTTGCTATTTTACGTGTAAACTTAAAGGGATTTTAAGTCTTTTTTACTGGAGTAATATTCTATCTTATGTATCTCTACATTAACTCAAGGTCACGGTTTGACTCCTTTATCCACCACTGAAAAATCTATATTAAAAAATATACAGGACATTGTGTCTCAATGGCTATTACTTTTCTCTATGACTTCGGCTGTATTTGTGACTAAAACATTTACAGAATTTAGCATTTTACTCGGTGTAACTTGCGGTTAAGGTTTATTGAACTTCTTCAAAAGCCCAGCAGTGGAAGCTTGGTGGAGGAGTCACTGGATAAGGGTGTCTGCAAAATGCTGTAAATATATCCAGTATTACTATCATTACTGCAGGCTGGCTTTGGACTGCGTACAAAAGTGTAATCTGGGATCTATGCTTGTGGCACTCCTGAGTCCTTGCACTTTTGCATGTTGTTTAAAATGTGCCATGGCTCAAGTTATACATCGGTGCCTGTTAACTCCTCATAGTCAGTCTTTGTAAAATGTTTCCACCTCTGGTGAACTATGGACCAAGCTGTTTGCCGTGCTGCTGTCCTGAAACCGCTACATATTAGCCTGCTGCATCCTGACTGGAACAAAATGTACTAACATGGACGATTTTGCAACATATACATTACGCAATTGGCGAAGACTGACTAATCAACCATTAGAGCTTAGAGCAGCTGAAACGCTCTGTTTTCTGAATGCTATCTGTGCAGATACGTTAGGTAGCCCCAACGTTCTCCTGACATGTTGTGAGGACAGGCTTATGGGAAAAGCAGGTGCTCTTTGTTTGGAAAGATAGCACTGTCCTGATTGTAGGCAGTATATCAGTGGGTTGGCTGAGACAGGACCTCTTTGGGCAGTCCGAAGTCCATGAACTTACGTATGTGTGTAAACAAGCATGTTGAACGGTGAACTCGAGAGATGCAGGTCATTACTGAGATAGAGATGAAAACACAACATTAGAGGACTAAGATTACAGTGCAGATATTCTCCAGAAAGCTTTCCCTTCAGATCCTGTTCAGCTGAGCGGACATACCACAGCTAGTTCATTCTAGCAACATTTACGAAAATTACATTTACGAAATTTAGCAGACGTCCTTATCCAGAGCGACTTACAATTAATAGTCTTACAATCCAAGCAATTATGGGTTAAGGGCCTTGCTCAGGGGCGCAACTGTGGCAGAGGTGGGATTTGAACCCTGGACCTTCTGGTCCATAGTCTAGTATCTTAACCACTAGGCCACCACAGTCACAATAAAACAATAAAACGATTGACTCCAGCTCATTGGTGTTGGAGAACCCTCTTCATTTCTTGTTTCTCAATCACTTTTAAATCCACCCAGCCGATCATAATGGACAAAAGTGTGCCCAGGTCCACCAGCTTGATCCGCCTCCATTTCCCAGTCTCTCAAAATTCCCTGGCACATATACGACCCCTGCAGTGAGGTACTAGGACCTTGTGTCAGAACGCTTTCCTCCATACAACTCATACTAGCTTTCCTACTGGCTTTCAGCAGATTTCTAGGTGGTTCCACGTGGCTCATCTTCCCTTATTTATCCCTTACTCAGGACTGCGGTAGCCTAGTGGTCAAGGTAATGGACTCTGGAATTGATGGTCCTGGGTTGAAATCCCACTTCGGCCAAGCTGCCACAGTTGGGTCCTTAGACAAGGCCCTTAACCCACCATTGCTTGAAGTAAGACTGTATGAGTTGTAAGTCGCTCTGGATAAGGGCGTCTGCTAAATGCTGTAAATGTTATGTTAAATGTTATTTGCTGGTGCATCAATTGGTTAGGGGCTGTAGATTGTGTTTAAGGCTTTACCTAGTCCAGCCAAGCTGGAGGTACCACAGTGACCTAGGTAACCTGTGTTTATTAATTTAAAAACCTCATACATTTGTCAAATCACCTGGCATTATGGGAAATGTAGTTCCTGTAGTGAATTTGCATGGCGAGTCCTGTAGTTCTGCTCAGTTAGACCAGACTTTTTAAATTGCTTGTTCCTCGGATGTCCCTACTTAAAAATCTACTGAGGAGGGAGGGAAAAAAATAAAAATAAATGTATTTTTCAGCATTTTTCAATTTCTTGAGGACTATGTGGAATCAATACAAGGGAGGAGAAAGAAGTAAAATAATTTTTTGTTTAAAAATAAAATTTATTTAACCTAGATTTAAATTTAAGTGAATCTGAAAAATTAAATGAACAGAAGAAAACCGTTGTCTCTCCACCGGAGGGCGGAAAAAGATAAAAATGACATTTTTACATTTTTTTATTTTATTTCAACCATTAGTACTGCGGCGGATCGGAGAAATACCAAAAACAATATATTTTGTTGTATTCTTCAAATATGATCGGCGGCGGATCCGCGAAACAAGCAATAAAAAAACTCTGGCCTTATCCAGAATAAATCGAATCTTTCCTTTTTAGTTAGTCATTGTAGTGGGACATGGCCACAGTGCAATAATAAAATGTGTTTTATGACGCCCCTGATTTAAACATTTAAACATTATAGACTGCTTAAGTAAGTCTTACATATAATATCTAGGTTGCCCAATGAGATTGAGTTTGTATTTTAGTCTTGATCCTTGATTCTTTAGAAGGTTAAGGAATTTTTCCTTATAGGCTTGGGCAGTTTGGGCTTAGATAGGCTAAGCTGCTTTAAGACAATGCTCCATTGTAAAAAGAAGGGGGGGTGCACTTACCTCAATTTCTAAGTCAAAAGTCAAACACTTTGGACATTAGAGAAAGTGAAGGTTCTCATACCAGTCAAAGATCGAATCCATGCTTCCTTTTTAAACTATTTTAACCATGGCCCTGTCTCTCTGTTTAGCTACGTCTGTTGTACGAGTGTAACCCCATCGCCTTTCTGATAGAACAGGCCGGAGGAATGGCCACCACAGGCACACAGCGCGTCCTGGACGTTCAGCCCGAGGCTCTGCATCAGAGGGTTCCTTTTGTAGTGGGATCTCCAGATGACGTTGAGGAATATCTTTCATTTGTCAAGAAATTCCAGAAGCAATAATCGAGTTTAACCAGAGTTTAGCTACCAAACATGTACAGTCAATTCCGGTTAATGGGACCACATCGGGACGCGATGGTTTTGGTCCTAATAACCGGCTGGTCCGATTAGACGAACATGCCCTATGTTACAAGACGTGCTATGTAACATATTAAATGTTTATTAAACCTTTATTGTATGATTTACACTTATAGTAAACGTGAAAAACAAGAACTACTGTTACTTACCAACTTTGTTTATTGAAAAACAAATTTGGAACCAAGTTTTTCGAAACGATCTACAACACAATGTGTAGGTACTCAGCATGCAAAGCATAAAACTGTAAAAAAAACAAGTTCTTACTAAATTACAGTCAACGTTTGAATAACTTATCCAGTGTGATCTGACGCGCTTTTGCTGTGGCTAAGTGGCGACTTGTGGCTTGTTTTTTTGCAGTAAATAGAAATGTTAGGTAAAGATCTGTAGGTGGCAGTAGAGGGCTGGGGAGAAACTCAGGAGTTTTCAAAACGGAGAGTTTCTTCACGGATATTACATACTGTACACGTTTTTTGGTCTGATTAAGTGGGATTTTGGTCCAATTAAGCAAATAATATTACACGCATATAAAAGGATTTGGTCCGAATAAGCGGCTGGTCCCATTAACCCGAAATTGACTGTATTTCAAGTTCATTTATGGAACTATTTATGTGCTTACAGACTAAAAAAGTGAAGCATCGTTCCTGGATTTGTTTTGTAGCCACTTCAGATTAAGTCCAAATAAAAGGTGTAATCATTTGACTCATTTCCTCTGTATGCATAAATGTCACATGCTCATCCTCCAAAGCATGGTTAGATGTGGCCCACAGGCAGAGTTGTTCATCTCTGACTGTGTTCCTCTACTTGGTGTGGGTGGATAGATTTCTCCTAGTCCCCTTGAATCAGCCTTATAACCCAGCTTTTCAGGAAAAAACAAAACCGTCATCCAGAGTTTGACATGCACTCAGATTTACTTTTCACATTCTGTACCTTCTTTCTGGTGTCATCTCACTTTGTTATGGGTGCACCTCAAGTAGGACCATGGTTAAAAATAGCTGCAGTAAGAGGAACACGTGCTGTTTTTGGAGCTTAGTATTAAAGTTAAACTGGACTAAACCTGTCATTTCATTTATAAACATTAATGCCAGACCAGAAAAACCATAACATTAAAATTACTGACTGCAGGTAAAGATGCACCCAAGAGAGTCACCAAATCACCGCCAGGATCCTTAACCAAATGCTATCGTGGTCAACTTCTTGAGCACGTTTCAATTTTATGTGGGGATCCAGACAGATCAGCATCAACAGAATGTGGTTGTGATTTTTTTTTATTGTCTTAATGATCACCAGACTTTATGAAGAACTGCCATTGTGTCATGGTATTCCTTTACATTGTGTATTTTTGCTCAAAAAAAAAAAAAAAGTTCCATACAATTCAGAATTCTGACAAGGACCATATAAAAGTGTATTGAGCCAAGGAAACGGACCACTCGAAGAGGATTAAAGAATTTGGTTTTATGAATAAAAACGAGGCATTTACATGATGGCGAGGAACAGCTTTAAAAGAAATATTTACATGAAGCAAAATAAAATTGCATAAAACCCCTACAAATCTCAGGTTTTACCAGTGGTCTCTACTGTACAGCCATAAAGGCTTCACACACACACACACATGCACACTAGCCTACCTCAGGCTGTAATACTTCCCAGTTCCCTAGTTATACACAGCCTATTTGTGGGGTCACTGTGCACTACGGTGCAGAACCAATATCTTATGGTAGCGAGCAGCTTTAAACCAGTGGGTAGCTAGCTGCTGTGGCGATACCACAGTGGTTGTGCCTGTCCTTTGCCATGTAGATGTAGCCTTTGTCACCCCACTTTTCACTCCAGCTGCAAACATTGAAAGAACATGGAGTAGTCAATTTTAAAGCCACCAAAATGTCATTTTTACTAAGTTCCTTAAGGGTTAAATTCAATACCTGTTCTTGACGATCCAGTACTTCTTCCCATCTACGTCTTCTCCGTCAAAGCCGTAGCCGACCACCAAGACGCCGTGGTCCAAATCCTCACTGCTGCAGTCCTGCTCATAGTAGATCCCTACAAATCAGGTGCAAACCACAGGTTATGGCTGTAGTCAGATTAAAAAAAATATATATTTAAAAACATTCGGGTCAGGGGTAGAACAGATTTATTAATGTTGTCCTTGCAGAGTCTGAAAGTGATGGATCATTACAATGCATAAAATTAAGAATGAGCCGCTGTGTTAAAGACAGGCTGACCAATCAGAACTCATCCTGCAAGCAAGTAAGCTGGAGAGCCTCACAGACAAAAAAAAAAAAGGATATTAAAGAAAACATCTGGAGGAATATAAAGGCTGGGAAACCATGATGGAAACCCTCTGGTCAGCCACAGCAGCAAGATGAACATGTAACAAGTCACACACCTGACTGATAAAACTGGAAAGATTCGTGTCCAGCGTCGATGGCCACAGACACTGGTCCGACTGAAGCCACGGCCTTCATGAGGGCACGCTCCTTTCCACTGGGGACGTCCACAAAGCCGGTGTCGTTAGCAGCGCTGTTGTTGGGGTCATAGTGGCAGGGCTGGTCATCCTAAAGCAGAGGCAAGACAAGTTAGCCTCGACTGGTAAACGAATACAATACCAATGACTGAACCCTCCCATAGCATTCCTGCTACTCAGTAACCGCTTACAGTGCCGAGGTAAGGGTAGGACTCCTCACTGTCCAGACCACCGTTGTCCTTGATGTACTGGAAGGCCTGGTCCATGAGTCCTCCGTTGCAGCCCTGGTTGCCTTCAGGACGGGAGCAGTCCACCAGGTTTTGCTCGCTGAGGGACACCAGTTTGCCCGTCTTTCGGAACTCCTGGCCTTCCATGGCGCCAGTGGTGCTGAAGGCCCAGCAAGATCCACACTGCCCCTAAAGTCAACAAACAAAGGGTTCACGTCAGGTAAAGACGCCACCGTAGCATGGCACACGAGTCATTTCTCAGGCCATAGAAGTGTGCATTATATACAATCAAGCTCCTCCTAGCAGAGAACAGGTCTGGCCTGAAAGGCACCATTAAAGTGAGAAACATTTAGAAGCACTGCTTCACACTGCCAAGTTCAATCATTTGAACAGTCATCTCACAATCAATGTTTACATTTAAAGTAATTTCAGAGTAACAAATCCCCTAACCTGGTCCTTGACAGGAGTGACATAGCCCTTCTCCCTCCAGTCCACCTTGCTCGGTGCCTCAAAGAAGTTGGGCTCCATAAAGAAGGAGCCCCTGACCTTCTTGTCCTTGTGCTGTTTGTAGCCATTCATGACCTGCCTGAATTCCTCATGGGTCTGTGGGGGGGGGGAATAAAAAGGAAATAAAAAGACACTCATACGGTAATGCTTGTACTTTGTGCACAAACAGAGTTCCAAAAATCCACAGTTTTCACTCATCTTTTTAACCATTTACAAAACAATCATCAAAAAAAAAAAAAATCCAGTGAGCATGTATGAATGCTAGCTAACAGCTTAAAAGTGCTAATCTAAAAGACCCTTGGTACCCTGTACACAATTTATATTAGACCCCAAGCAGGTTGTGCACAGTTTGTGGTTTATCAGGTCTTGGGAGCACCATTACCATTTACTAGACATAAAATAGAAGTTTAAACAGCTCATGTCACTATATTAAAACATTCATCATACCATGTCACCGAAGTGATTCATTGCCAGCCGGTACGTGTGTTTGCCCAAGGTGTGCTCCAGGTTGTGAAGTTCAATCTTCTTCAAGTTCTTCTCCCACACCATTCTCCTCCATCCTTCTTCCTTCTACACACACACAGATACAAGAACACGTCAACTCATCCTCTAACAGCCCCCCCAAAAAAACAAGCCCACCCATTATCATTTGTGGTCTGCATGACCTGGGCATTGACAAAGCAAACCGGGCCAAATGGCATTCAGAACCACGTTTTGTTTGAGACACAAAGGTCAGTTTAATAAATTCTTCTCTCCTACCACTGCTTTTATAGCAAAGTTACAAATAAAAGGTATTAACATTTCTACGCTGGAAAACGCTCGTTATGTTCTGGATTCCTTAAATCTTTTATGTTCCAACAAGCAAGTTGATGGGCTCATTCCTTCTTCATGTTTATCTGATCATTTGTTCAGCTTTATTACATCACATGACTGTTACACAGACATTATAAATGATCTGAGATCAGTGTTAGAGGATCATAAAGTGAAAAGCCCTCTAGCATTTGCTAACAACAGTTAGCTGGTTGGCTTTCAACTTGGGGCCAAACTTTTTTTTTTTTTGGTGAAAAGACCACCTGAGGGTCCTGGAGAATAACAGCCCTGTTAGCTTACCTCATGGTACGCCTTCGTGTGCCATTCCTTCCACTGTTCCCAGTGGCTGTCCAGTGTTCGGTCCAGACTGGGTGCTGCTGATACAGCACCGACACAAACAGCCAGCAGAACCAGAAACATGATGTTGAAGTCTGAAACGAGAGCAGAGGTTACAGAGGTTAAGAAACACAGCACAGGGATGGTTCAAGGTTTCAGCCAAGCTTGGTAAACAAGAGTTCGGGCGACGCCACCAAGCAGCTCTGCGGTACGAGATAAGCAATAAAACACACGAGAAACGGCTGAACGTTAAGCAGTTAAATGTTGACATTTGGTTAAAAGAAATACGGTTTTATGTGTAGGGTTTTACAAAATGGCGTCTATGTGCACGAAAGGCCGTGAAAAAGCAAAACGGGGTAAACAAAAGTACAGGCTGTTCCTTTGTATCCACCAGGAACACAAGCCGGAAAACGAAACAGAGAGCGAAACGCTGGCCGCGGAAATAAAAAAAAATAGCACTGAAACGTAATTTAAATGGATAAAAAAAATACATAGGAGTTTAAGTTAAAAATTTGGAACAATAGGCAAAACAGTCCACATTGCATTTTAGGCTCCCATTAGGTTAGACTATTGTTATAAAACGTAAAAAGGGAGAGCTAAAAAAACACCGAGACAACAAATAAAAGGTTTCCATTACAAACTTCCATACTTAACTGGTTTAAAGAACGACTACAGTTGTAAACATGCCTATACATACAGCCACGAATGCCTTAAAACGAACGTTTCAAGTAAAAAAAAAAAAAAATCAAAATTAAACCATAAACACAACCGAACACCCGTTAACTCACCTTACTGAGGTATTAATGTGTTGAGAAATATGTTTTTCAAGGGAACCAACAGCGTTTTATATAGAGCCCAGGTTCAAAGGCGCAATTCCCGTTTTCTGATTGGCTAAAGCCGAGCGCCGGCCCCTCCCCTGATGTAATCATTCAGCATGTGATCTGAACGCACGTGATTACTTCCGAGGAAAAGCAACGGGCGCTTTGAGTTTCACGCGTTCACAAGGTGTCGATGGCTTTGTGCAGTTGATGTGATCAGCCAACCTTTATGGGTAGTTCATTTAGGATGATGAAAGTGGCATTTACATTTACAGCATTTAGCAGACGCCCTTATCCAGAGCGATGTACAACTTATACAATTTTACAATCCAAGCAATTGTGGGGCCTTGCTCAAGGGCCCAATTGTGGCAGCTTGGCAGAGGTGGAATTTGAACCCTGGACCTTCTTGTCCAGAGGCCAGTACCTTAACTGCTAGGCTAGAACAGTACCACAATTTTTCTTCCTATATCAGATTATTATTAGACAGTGGTACTGAAATGAGCTGGAAGGTTCACGTGTGCTGTGTGTCTTATTTTGGTATTTTTTTGTAGGCACGTTGGTGAAGACTGGGTTATGATAGCCACATCCACAACTGGTCTAAAGGAGGGGAGACTGGAGGTCCCCAAACCAAGAAAAGGCTTTGAAACTCAACCCTTAAGCGAGCCAACTCTTGCATATTTGTGTATAAGCAAATATTTAGTTTGGGCCAAGCATTGGACGATGCATGATGCAGGCATATCATTTCAGTGTGACTGATTCTTACAAGACTAAAGATTACACTTGGTATAAAAGCCAAGGACGTCCAGATGCAAAAAACAAGCTTAAATGGAAAGAATCTTAACAGAATTGTAAAACACCAAAAGTTTGTGGACACCGCTTCTAATTATTGATCTGTCCTATATCAGCAAGGCTCAGTGGAATTGGGGATTGTTCACAAACAAACAGTGGTAGTACAATGGTTTGTACTGATAACCCCAGCGATCCTCAATATAACGCATTTCGAAAGTCAGTTCACTAAATTTTGTCCTGCTGTCTTTAAACCAAGTTAACTAAAAAAAAAGTGGTTTGACAATTTTAATTGACAATTTGGCTGGTGTACACAGAACATTCAGCTCTACTCCACCAGACACCCATTTAGAAAAAACAAACTTTGTTGTTGCACCAAAGCTGGGGGGTCAGCTCCATTCCAATACTCATGTGTGTATGTATGTGTGTGTGTGTTTTCTTTTATTGGGGGGGGGGTCTGTATAAGGCCAGACTTTTTTATTGCTTGTTGATCATATTTGAAGAATACAAAAAAAATATATATATATTTTGGTATTTCGTGGATCCACCGCAGTACTAATGGTTGAAATAAAATGTTTTATTTTTTATTCTCTCCCGGTGGAGAGCCAACGGTATTCTGTACATGATTTTTTTTTCCAGATTCATTTTAATTTAATTGTACAATAAATACATTATTTTTTAAATAAAAACTTATTTTGATTTCTTCCTCCTTCCTTGTATTGATTCCACCTAGTCCTCGAGAAATTAAAAAGTGCTCAAAAATAAAGATTTATTTATATATTTTTTACTTCCTCCTCAGTAAATTCTTAAGTAGGGACATCCGAGGAACAAGCAATTAAAAAAGTCTGGCCTAATGTATAATACCATGTGTATACCAGCCCGTACAATCCAGATCTCCCAAATTTGAAGAACCAGTTATCGGTAATCAACATGCAAAACATGCAGGATTGAATTATGTCAACAATACAGGTTCAATTTAAATGCGTGGAAACTTATGATTAATGTGCCCTTATCTGAATAGAGTAACTGTCCCCATGAGCTGTGGTCACATGTTAAAGGGTTAACATGACCTCCAAATGGCTACAGGTTGATATCATCAGTGGTTAGGGTTAATGGGCATGATGTCACAATGTTACCTGACTGTTTAAGTCTCCACCTTAATCTCCACTCAAAGAAACCTCAAAATTTGGTAGAAATGACTCAAGGCTCACAAAATGCCTTTGTCTTCTTTTGAACGAATAATATATAATGACGGTCTTTAACAGGGTAAAAATGTATTCTGCAAAGAAGGAGAAATGAAGCGTAGATACAAAAGCAGGCCTGGACACTCTGGATACATTAAATTGTTCATTTTATAGTTGCATCAATTAGTTTAACCCAATAGAAGATCAAATGCTAATCGTTAGCGGATCCAGGTTATTTCTTTGTGCAAAAAAGGACATTTTTGTGGTAGTGCTTTGTCCAATTGAGAGCTGTTTTCATATTCAACACTTTTAAAAGTCAGTCCTTATAGTGCAACTGATTCGATTTAAGAGTACTCTGTGCAAGAGTATAATTACCCTGGTATTACTGACCAGGAAAAAGCATTAAAATATGGGTAAAACGAGTTACGAACAACGAAAAATGCGTCATGTATGTTCAATAAATTATTTATGCATTATTGGAATATGTCGAGTGCTGCAACAGCGACACCTGCCGGGTCCCAATATGGATTGCGCCAATAAATAAATTCCAACCCCAAACCCCCAGTATACAGTACACGAACATGTAAACAGTTTATAACTATATGCTTATAATCTATATAAAACGCGAACAATTCTTTATTCATAAAAGCAATTCTCAATATCAATTAACAGAACCGTTAATTGTGTAAATAACAGTCCATTTAATGAACGTCACACAAATATAATGGGTTAAAAAAGAGATTTGGAAATCAGACAAAGCTTAGCAGTTCATGGCTTATGATTAGTCAGCTGTTTTCTACATTCAGAGTTCTGTACCGTCACAGGCATCTCTACTGGACCATAAACTAGATATGGAGACGCACAGGAGCACACGTTTAAAGACAAAGGAGACACTTTCATTATTTAGATTTACATCATTTAACAGACGCCTTTATCCAGAGAGAACTCACAGTTCATACAGTCTTACAATCCAAGCAATTGTGGGTTAAGGGTCTTACTCAGGGACCCATCTGAGGTATCTTGGCAGAGGTGGGATCCGAACCCTGGACCTTCTGGTCCATAGTCCAGTACCTTAACCATAAAGCCACCACATTATGAAAGCTAACACACTGAATAAGCATTGCATCCCTTCAGAGACTTCGAGAAACAAGTTTGAGAAATGTTGGAGACAAACATCCTTACAACCCAGCTGCTCAACTTTAAGCGTTAAAGAGATGTAAATTGAGTCACATCTCAAGTCTAGCATGCCAGAGTGAGTCGAGTTGCAAATCTCTAAATAGGTCATGAAATTCAAGGACAGGGAACCCTGACCTGGACAAGAAGGAGTAGAAACGCCAGGCTTTGCTTTACTTTAAGTCCTGTCAAAAAACAAACGGACCAATTTAGGGCAATAAGCTACAACAGGATGCATGTACAGTATTAGGCTACTTTGAAACACACGTCATTAAACACTAACCCTTTTAATAGAGGTGCTAATTTAAGGCTAAGCATGTACAGTCGAATCTGGTTAATTGGACCACCGGTTAATGGGACCAGCCGCTTATTCGGACCAAATCCTGAAGTACCGAAACAAATCCTATTATATACGTGTAATGTTATTCGCTTATTTGGACCAAAATTC
>JAVSBV010135225.1:0-16955 GCA_033117975.1 Parotocinclus spilosoma | reverse complement strand
TTTAAAATGTTACATTTACTCAGATTAAACTTTTGATCTGTCATCTATGTTCTATTACGAATAAAATATTGACATTTTCCATCTCCACATCATTGCATTCAGTTTTTATTCACAATTTGTTTAGTGTCCCAACTTTTTTGAAATACGCTTTGTATATAGCATGTAATATAAAAAATTGCTAGTGCTGAGAACATTGCATTAAGT
This sequence comes from Parotocinclus spilosoma, assembly GCA_033117975.1. Classification (NCBI taxonomy): domain Eukaryota; kingdom Metazoa; phylum Chordata; class Actinopteri; order Siluriformes; family Loricariidae; genus Parotocinclus; species Parotocinclus spilosoma. The sequence goes on along the minus strand of JAVSBV010135225.1, from coordinate 16,751 downwards.
ACTGTGTGTGACAGTATGTGTGTGTTCAATAGGTAAACAGTCCCGATATGCCTGCATGTTTTGTGTTATCAGAATGATATGAGTAGTCTGATTGCCCGGGGGAAAAGATATGAGGTCTGAGGATAGGAGCTTGGTCTGTGTGTGTGTTCAGGAGTTCTGCAGTCATTATGACAAGCCTGTTATGTGTGTGTTAAAGGGAGTAGTCTGTTGGCCTGTGGGAAGAAGTGCATGCTCAGTCTGACAGTCTTACACTGTGTGCTGGGAAGGCATGTTCTAGAAGGGAGTGAGGTTCTATCTGCCATCTTACCTACTGAATATTCTCTACCCACCTTTGCACCTCAAATACTTTTTTTGTGGATACTGCATGTTAGACGGTTTGCTAGAGATTAGCCTGTCTGTATTAATGTGGTTCCCAAATTAACAGAATAGATTCCTCATACAGAACGTGAAAAAACGGACATGATGTGATAATGAGTAGGAAAGGCTATATAAGGATATATAACCCTGTATATCAGCATATTAATAAGCAAGGAGGGATACTCAGGTGTCTTCCTGCATGTGTGACCCTCACTCTGCTTCTAAATGTGGCCCACTGAGGATTTTGAAGTTGATGGAGCTGTTAATAGTTGTATGCTTCAAAATGCTGAATATCTTATAGACTTTTTCATTTTAAAAGTAAGGACTTCTTAGAGGTTACAAAAAGTACAGTTTGTACACCAACCCATATAACGTTTCAAATAATTATTGTAGATTAAATGAATTTGAAGTTTCTCTGACTGGATTTGCACTTTAATTATAAAATTATGGCTTTGATTATATAATTTATATAAATGTATTTTCCGTGTTTTTGGTTTATATTATTGCTACTGTGCAATTTGCATAACATAGCATACCTCTCTCCCTCACACGCAATCTTCGTGTACATGTATTTTTGTGTGGGTTTCTTTTTTACCAGTCTTTCTCCTTCTACAATGAGGTGGCCAGAGCCATGATTACACCACGCTTACTATACCAAATCCCACCCATTCAGCTGAGCCTTGGACCTTATTACTAAACCCTTATTGGCTTTTCACCCAACTATACTGAGATTAGAGAACTCACAGAAGACTTTTATTTACCCTTGTGCTGAGATAATACTGCCCACCCCATGCTCACTTTGTCCCTGCCACATTTCATTAAGGTATTATGAAGTGCTTCAGTGAAGGAGCCACCATCCAATTACATCACATTCCATCACCTATTTACAAATACCACCTACTTATCAAAACCAGGCTTATTCCTTCCTATCTCTGAACAGCTAAACAGTCTTTTTCTGAACAGCTATTGTGCTGTTAACACTGCACCCTCACCACATCCCCATCCTTCGGTCAATTTCTTTCCTTTTGCCACAGGAAAGTGCAAGGTCTGATACAGTATCTCACAAAAGTGAGTACACCCCTGATATTTTTGTAAATATTTTATTACATCTTTTCATGGGACAACACTGACGATAAGACAATTCAATACAATATAATGTTAGAGTTCGCGCCGCTCCCATTTCAGTTCGCCGTTGGCCGTCACGTTGTTTTCCGTTTCGTTTTGTTTACGTTTTGCGTTTCCCTCACGTGGCGTTTTGTTTTGGTTCCCTCCACGGTGAGCTATTGGTTTCGGGTCCTGTCTGTCACGCCCCCTTTTTATTTTGTGCACCTGTTCCTCGTTTTCCCCTCTCACAGGTGTATGTTATTTAAGCCCCACACTCACTATCGGTTCATTGTGTGTTGTTTCTTGTTGTGTGTAGTTTATTGTTTATTTTGGTTTGTTTGTTTGTTCCGCGTTTAGTTGGTTTTCCATTTTTGTTTCCTCGGCTTCCTATGCCGTTCCGCGCCTCGGCTTCCATGCCATTTCAGAACTTCGGCTTGGTGGTTGTCTCTTTGGGTGGACCTTCCGGTTTCACCACCATTCCACTAAGTCTGGGGTTGAGTGACCGGCGGTTCACCTTCCTTGGGACGACCCCAACCTTCAGCCTGGACTTGCAGCCCCCATGCCGCTACTGGACTCGCGGCTTCCAAGCCGTTTGGTTCCGTTTGCTTCTTATTTTTGTGTTGTAGAACTCCAGCGTCCAGCACCTACTCCAGCCCGTCCACTGAGGAGCGGGGACTCCTACGAGTGGACAACCAGGACCGACCTCACGACCTCACACCTCAATCTGAGCGTTGGCCTCCTGTGGGTCTGCTCTTTCTGGGACACCTGGTATTCTGCGCGGCAGCTTGGCGTCCAAGAAGCCAGGTTGGCTTTCCCCAGCTGTGAGGACTTCCACCAGGCTCTGGTCCCAGGATCCAGGACGGGCAAAGGACTGTTTCAATCTTGATGCCGAACTGGGGTTCCAGTTTTTTTTAGTAATTGTTATTATTTTATGTTTTAGTCGGACTGTCCTTTGTGTTCTGTTTATTATTTAGTTAATAAATGTTGTAGTACTTTCCTAAGTTGGTCGTCTCTCTATGGATCACTGCATTTTGGGCACCGGTCATGTGGGGTTCCTGGGGATTTGGCGAGTCCGGGGATTGTCTCGCTAGATCGCCAGGACGCCCCAGCGTAACATATAAAGCAGTGAGTCTACAGCTTGTATAACATTGCAAATTTGCTGTACCCTCAAAATAAATAAACAGATAGCCATTAATGTTTTAACCACTGGCAACAAATGAAAGCACACCTCTAACAGTGAAAATGGCCAAATTGTGCCGATCAGGTTACTTGTTAGTATTACAAGGTCTCAGGCGTGAATGGGTCGCAGGTGTGTTAAATATGGTGTTATCGCTCTCACACTCTCTTATATTCTACACTAGAAGTTCAACATGGCACCTCATAGCAAATTCTCTAAGGATCTGAGAAAAAGAATTGCTGCTCTACATGAAGATTACCTAGGCTATAAGAAGATTGCCAACACCCTGGAAGTGAGCTCCAAGACCATACAGCCATTTAACAGAACAGGTTCCACTTAGAACAGGCCTCATGATTGTTGCTAAAAAAAATAAGTGCCTAAGTTGCCCCAAAGGGAAGCCTCTTGAAAGTATGATACTGAAAGTCCCGTTTATGCTTATCAGAATACTTTCAGTGACATCAAATTTATACAGTTAAACACTTCCGTATTGCCCCCTGGCCTGTTTTTATCTACAACCACAACTTAGAAAAAGTTGGGACAGTATGGAATATCTATAGCAGTGGAAACTAAAATGTTTTTTATGAATAATTGAGCCCAGGTGCAGAATGCACAGTGAAAAGTAATAACAGTCAGCAGCAACAGTAAATGGTAACAGTCAGTCAATTAGAATCTAATCCAAGAAAGCACCATTTCCTCACCTGTGGTATTTTCCAACCTATTCAGTAAAATATCATGGTCTATAATGTACAGTGTTGCACTTTAATTTAAACAAACAAAGATATAAACAAAGGCATTGATACATAATTAAATACACTAATTAGTGCTCTTTTTGTACTATGTTGGAGCTTCAGTACTGATTGAAATGTTTCAGAAATGCTGTTATGGTGGTGGTAACTACACAGCTTTTTCTTAATTCTGAAAAAAGTTATTTTGCAATTGGTCTATATTTACACAGCATGCCTGAGACAAGGTTAGGTTTTTAAAATCTAGTGGATAATAAACGCACAGGATTTAGGCTCATAGCCAAAGCTAAGGGACAAATTCAAAATAATAAGCAGTGGCTCTATAATATTATTAGTGTGTATTAAAAGAGCTGATCATGGAGAAATCTGTCAATATTAGTAATTGGGGTAAAATACTTTAGTTTTGATTTACAGCTAATTAAACATATGTCTACATGAGTGCTGAATCTGAAAGGTTGCTGAACAATTTTGTGTCAAATATCTTACCATTATATAAATGTATCTATGCATTACTGTTGCAACCAGGTGGAACTGCAGTCAGTTTCTTAAGTGTGTCTAGTTAGTCTGGAGATTGCATTACAAAGAAAATATTGTTTACTATATAACCACCTTTATTCTAAAAAGCAAGCTGTTTGTTTTAAGGAACGGGTTTGGTCATTATTTCATGGTGCTAGCCTTTTTCCCTAATGTGTTTGATTGCAGTAAAAGCAAATGGGCTGCATGCTCTTGCTGGCCAGGCTCTGCAGGCATTTTAAATATTAAGTCTGGTTGGTTATTGATAAACACAGCTAATGTATCAGATGTAATGGTGTACTTGGTGTGATAACAAAGCAGCAGGCAGATATTATTAGTTATAGGTAGCTCATATACTAAGAGAAAGTGATCAAAGATTGAATCTTGCTGGAAAACAATGAGGTTATCTATATCGATAACACAGGTATTAGGCCTAATGTATGAATATACTGTAGCAGTGGGTCAGTCCCATCACATTCAAGTGATATAAGTGATATACATGAATTCTAAAATTGACTCTATTTCAATTTAAGTGAATCTTGCTCATTTACAATTTGAGCATTGTCACCCTAATAATCATCAACAATTAAAGCTTCATCAGTGGAAAGTACTATTAAGCAGAAAAGACAAGGAACTCTGAATAATGATAAACAGAGATAAGCTGAAAATAATGTAAATAGAAATGAATGTGCCACATAATGGGATTTAGCAGTTTTTGTTGAAAAAAAAATTCTGATTGTCTCCCACAAGCATTACATCTTTTGGACATAATTATATCCAGGAGTGGAGGATTCACTTAAAGCTACTTATTCAACCAATCGTGTCTAATCTTCAGTAGGAAAAAATGCATGTAAACAATAACCATTAATATTTTTATTTAATAACTGCTGTACTTGTAAGGTGCTAATGCTAAGTAATCCTATTTACAGTGGTGCTCAAAAGTTTGTGAACCCTTTAGAATTTTCTGTATTTATGCATAAATATGAACTAAAACATCATCAGATTTTCACACGTCCTAAAAGTAAATAAAGAAAACCCATTTAAACAAATGAGACAAAAAGATTATAGTTCGTCATTTATTTATTGAGGAGATTATCCAATATTACATATTTGTGAGTGGCAAAAGTATGGGAACCTTTAGGATTAGCAGTTAATTTGAAGGTGAAATTAGAGTCAGGTGTTTTCAATCAATGAAATGAGCATCAGGTGTGAGTGGGCAGCCTTTTTTATTATAGAACAGGGAACTATTAAAGTCTGCTCTTCACAGCACATGTTTGTGGAAGTGTATCATGGCATGAACAAAGGAGATTTTTAAAGACCTGAATAAAAAGAGTTGTTGATGCTAATCAGGCTGGAAGGTAGCAAAGCCATCTCTAAAGAGACGGTCAGACAGATTTTGTACAAATGGAGGAAATTCAAGACCATTGTTACACTCTCCAATAGAGGTTGACCAACAGTGCCACCAGCAGTGGCATAACTCACTAAGCATGTGGCACCCAGGCGTTCTTTTCTCAAAGTTCTATGGCTAGCCCTCTTCAATGATTGGATGCTTGCCTCTAAAATTAAATTTTCTCCTTTAGACTATCTACGAGTCTACGAGAAATTATAGCTAAGAATAGCTAAACATGCCACACCCAGCACATAAAATATGTGCTAAAGAAGCCATATTAAAAAGCAGTAAATGAATGAAAAGTACTTAGCTTTGGTTGTCAAAAGTCGATTGAAGAGAAATCCTCAGATAATTCAGCTGAAAATATAATATATTTCTTAATTTAGACCTTGCACGTATTTTACTAACTGCTAAAACAGAAAAAAAACATTTAAACATTATTATAATACTAAAGGACAATATGATGAGCAATCCAATAGTCTTACCTCTTCTGTACAGAAGAAATTTGTCATTTTTTTTTTACAGATACCCAAGCACTATGGTTGGTAAAAACCTTTTATTTAAATATTTCTGTCTGTCCTTCCTTTCTTACATTTGTGTATCACAGCTTTTTTACACTGTGCTAACCTCAACTTGCACCTACATCCCTGCCTGTCTGTCCACTCAAGCAGCATCAAATCCTGCAGAGGAAAGCAATTTTAAACTTTTATGTCTGTATATCAGACCTTAAACAGATATTTAATCAATTTAAAACTTTAGAAATCAATTGACCTAAGCTCCCCTTCTTATTTCCCAAATACAACTTTGATTAATCCAAGAAAATATGTAATCTTTTCGAAACACCTGCTTACAATTTGACATATTTATGAGGTGAGCAGAAGCATGTCAAACTGAAGAGTGCCACACATTGACTGTTGTAAAGTGTATGATTATCCAAAACTGCCCAAACAGTACTGTGTTATTTTTTATTGGTATATACAGTGTTATTTTTATGGGTAATTTGTTTCTGCATGTGATTCATGTGCATTTGCAGCCAGCTCTAATTGGTTTGTGTTTTCTATGACTCTTTGTGGCCTCATTCTTGCATGAGTGACATTTTTCATTTTAGCAAGCACCTTTTGTGCAGACAGCACGTCTTCTTTCCCCTCTCTCTATCTCTGAGCAGAGGTGACTTGGGAACTGGGATCACAGCTGTTCTACTCATTTTCATTTCCTCACTCTAATCTGATCTCTACTCAGGAGTGGAGAATTGTGAGTGCATTTGCATGCACACAAGTAAATCAATCTGGATTTTTAATTTTATTTTATTTGATTGTTCAAGTACACAGTTTGTTTGGATATTCAATCAGAGTGAGGTTGTTACTGGAATTCAAAAATTACTTTGTTACTAGAATATAGAACCAAATAAAAAAAGAAATAGAAAATAAGTTATAGATGTTTACAAATGCAGCATTCCTTACATTTGAATTATTGTTTAATTGCAGATAGTATGAACTCTAGATATATCATGGCGAGTCTGTTTTTATATGTTTTTCATATATACTTTTATTCATTAATTGTGCCTTCACAGAAGTTTAAAATTACCTTTGCCAAGGGCACTGGCACACAACACATAGGAATTGATGCTAAGTAAAGTGCAATTACATTGACCAAAAAAAGTAATATCTTGAGTTTTTACTGACTTCAATTTAATAAAAGCCAAGTAAATGTAAGGAACACTGCATTTTTTTCTTCATTTTCCATCCCATCTAATTGTTTTTCAGATTTTCTGATTACAAAATTACTGTGACAGGTGGTCAGTGTCTTTGAACAAGATAATTAATTTGTCGAAAAGTATTAAATGGTGTAAACTAATTCATTGAGAGAAATACACTAATGTCGACTGGGCAAATAATTATCCTTGCTCTATAATACTCTATTGGCAAAATACACTTCGATCAGAACAAAAAGGAAAAACTAGTTTAAGTTTTGCATTTAAAAGGATTTGCTCCATGCTGTGTTTCCTTATCTTAAATTTGACCAGTGTGGATTTGCACAGATTCCTTCTTAATTAGATTCATTTCAGCCATTCTTCTCAGTCTAGCTCTGATATTCTATTAACTAAATTATTAAAAATGATAAATCTACCAGACAGCATAAGCTAGAAAACTCCAGTGGGAAGAGGGTGCATCGGATGTTTGAAATTTTATAAAAGCACACTTTGTGTGTCATATCTATGTCCTCTGTTGTTTGTTACATTGCCAGACATGTCCACATTTCTGCCACATGTGCAGCTTCTGGGCTGATGAGTGCATTTTTGTTTATACACACACTAATTACAAGCAAACAGATCACAATTAAGGTTGATTATTTTAGTAGCCAATTAAACCTGCGTGTGTCAATTTATGTGCATGTTATAATGCCCAAATTTTCAGGGTATGTAAAATTTTAATCAGGGTGATTTGGGTAGTTTTTGTTGTCAATATGATTTAAAAAGGGCAAACACAATTTTTTGCTAAAAATGGCTTCACCAAACCACTAACCATGAAGAAAAGAACAGGTTTTTATTATTATTTATTATTATTCATATTCTTTTAAAATGGCTAAAAAATACAAACTTACAAACAGAGTATGTAAACTTATGAGCACAACTGTATAACTTGTAGATACCACAGTTATGCAATGATGAGCTGTGGCCTTACTGCTCTAGAGACCCAGGTTCGAAACCCCAGTCTGACCACTGCCTGTTTAGAGTTTGCATGTTCTTGCACATTTTGAATACATACGTTAGGTCAACTGGAATCTTTAATGAGTGCCAGTATGCGGAAGTGGGTGCATTTGTGTGAATGCTCCCCCTAGCACCTTGGGTTGGTTCCTGCTTTTCACTCACCAAAAGTAGAAAACAAATCCAAACACTTATTAGACATAACACATTGTTGCTCATAAATTTAAAGCAAAATATATTTTAGAGCATAAACACGAAGCTTCATTTTAAGAAGAGGATGTAATCCATAGCCCAGCTTCTCTTGTTTTTCTTGTGTTTTTTTATTATTTTTGAAACGGCGGCTCAGACCTTTCCATGTAGGGCCACTTTTTGACGTTATATGGTGGCTCCAGTATTTTAGGAACAAATATTTAAACATCCCTGGTGAGGTAACTTCAAAATCATTCCCGTGTCTCCTTCATAGACCAGTCTGTTCTCTTGGCACAAACCCCTTCTTATCTATGATTGGTGTGCTACACTGCTTACCTACCTCTTTTGTGGGTAAAAATGAAACGGAAGGGGTGCATAAATGCCTTCTGTAGACTTTTGAATGTCCTTAACTTGTGTGTTTGTATTTTGCTAAAGGCAAAAAGTGCAAGGTATTTTCAGTGCCAAAAATACCCTCCATCAGAGCACATCAGATGAAGGTCAAGCTTGAAAGATCTTTTTAGACAGGAACCTTGCAAGTCTGTATTCAGCTGGTTTAGAAAAATGTTTTTAATATCTAAAGTACTAATGAAATAAAAGAGACCTCTTAGTATACTTAAATACCATCTATTTTATATACCATTTATTAATCAAAAATTCCTTTCTCACATAGGTGACCTTCAGTGTGCATGACCGGGTTATAACATGAAAGTCACATCATTGCAAAAAGGAGGAAGAAACAATTAATTCTAATAAATCAATGAACTGAACCACAATAGAATAAGTAGTACACATAAATCTTTCTACCATAGAATGTTTAAAGAAGAATAAAATATGTTGGAATGGGAAAAAAAATCTTTAAGCATTTGAGCTGGATTTATCAACAGTTATGGCAATGTTTTGTTGCAGTTATTTCTGCACAAGGGGGTCACACCAAAGACTAAAAAACTACATTTCACATACTTTTGCTCACAGAGATGTACTAATTTATAATTTTTTGGCATAATAATTTGTCTCATTTTAAACAACAGTTATCAACAGTTTAAATTGGTTATCTTGATCTACTTTTGGGACTGTGTAAAATCTAAGGTATAAGCGCAGCTGTACCTTATCCCCATGAAAAACTTTAATGTTGTGTTTATAGTTTCTATAGATCTTACATTGTGCAGTTTATAACAACATCTTTGTGCAGCCATTGGCTACAACAATTATACTTTAATATACTTGCTTTTCTCTTTGAACATATTTGAACACAAGTGCCATTTATTATGTAATTTATTATTTATTGTGTCATTATAGGTATAAAATTATAATTTAATGTTGGCACCAATTAATCAGTTGATTAATACTCTTGAGTTAAACTTTTGTAGCAAATGATTATTTCATATAGTATATTTATTGAACTTGTTTTATTTGAAATTGTTTTAATATCCAAATGTAAGGCAGAAATAAGTTAGTAACCTGCAAAATGTGAATTTTGAACATACCATACCCATCCAGTGCATTCCTGCGGTTTCGGTGCATTTAACCCCTATTTTTATTTTATTTTTGTAAAACACAATTAGGGCCATTTTTAAAGCCCACCATTCTTGTTAAATTTGCTTTTGAATGTGATTCATGTGCTTATATAAACCTGAATTTATTGCAGTGAAGAATTATGCAGCCAGCTCCAAGTAATACAGGGATTGCTTGCATGTTAATTAACATGCCCAATCAGTGGCCACAAAAGACTGTTCCTTCTTAGTAAATTGAAAACCAAAACAAGAACTTATTGTTTGTAGAGCTTAGGTATGTCCTGTTTTATGTTGTAGACAGACTCTACTCTACTCTCTATTCATGCTTGTGTTGTTCATTTAAATGTAATTCAATAATGTAATTACAAATCAGACAAATAGCATAGTATTTATCATTTATTAATTAATGTATACCATCTTAATCCAATTCAGGATTACTCCCAAATACAGTAATTACCCCAATACAGGAAGACTCCATCTGGTAGTATAGGGTGCAAGGCTCCAGCCCTGGACAGGATGCCAGTCCATCAGTGGCTGCACACTGGTAAAGAGATACCGATCTACATAATGTTACGATAGCGGGTGTTGTTTTATTTGGACCCAAGTATGCGGGATAGGTGTATCCCACGACGTATAATAAGAATGGGGAAATAATGAAAAACAACCAAGGACGAAGCGTAAAGACTCCTAACAAAACAAAACAGAAAGTATAAGTTGGCACGCCAAGGTTGCTCCCTGAATGGGAGCAACACGCGACCTAGTCCCGTGAGGACGCCAAAGCATCAGTCGGGGCAAAGCTGCAGAAAGCACAGCTTGCAGGACGTCACTAAAGGTTTGAGGCACGGAGGTGATCCAAACGCCAGAGGGCGAAAGTGAGCTCGAAAGTGCATGCAGAACTAAAAAACCAAATCCGTGATACGTCTTATAGAGTGCGTCTTTACCCGGTGGTTACTCTAGTTGGGGCACACCTCGAGCCAGCCACTACTAGAGTCCGACTCAATAGAGCGCAAGAGTGCCGGACAGTGTCCTTCTAACACAAAGACCGGGTTGCTGCCGTAATGAGTGGAAAAGGACGCCGCCGCGCCAGAGGGCGAGCGTGAGCTCTGACGCGCATGGAGCGCGAGGGAGAAGGAGAAAAGGTGGAACGGGCTGTAGCGCCAGAAGGGTGCACATACAAGCCCATAAACGCAATTATATCGTGAGTGTGCATCACACACAATAGGCGCAAAGCGCCAACGCGCAAGAATAAACTAAATGCGCGGGGAGCTAAAACAAAAGAGCAGACCGGGGCGTGCCCTATTTAGAGCACACTCCCGGCTGAAATGAGGCTAAGTAGGCCGCGAGGACCGAACGGCGTGTGACCGCGAATCGTGCGAGGAGCGCGTGAATACGGAACGGGAAAACCCTCAAAAGTGCCCCTACATAAATAAATACCTCTGGGGGTTACCCGCCCATACCGATCCTCCGGCACTACAAGCCCTCAGATCTTACCAACTATGTCTTGGGCACACGGTTGGGTGCACGGCCACCATTGGTCAAACGCGCGCAGATGGATCCCCGGTAGAACCACGATGACCTGGCCCCGAACAACGCTTAACACCACGCCTTTATAGGCCATGGCTCAGCTGTTCAGGATCGGGACATAATTAAGAATAGAGGATATAAACGCCGCCTCACCAATAGTTTTGTAATGGCGACCGGCGAGGACGGCCGAACGCTCCGAAGTTAAGGTAGGAACCCTAACAGTACCCCCTCCCTAAGGGACCGCTCCTGAGTGACCAAGAGCAAAAAGGGTTCCTATAGCGGTTAACCCCCCCCTCGAAAGGGGTACAGCCACTAAAGAGCCTCAGGGTTGCCATGGCATGACACACCTCCATGGGGGAATCCTCATATACGCCGTGGGAACCTGCTGGGTCCAAGTGTGGCCGGGTCATTCTGTTAGGATAGCGGGTGGTGTTTTATTTGGACCCAAGTATGCGGGATAGGTCTATCCCACGACGTATAATAAGACTGGGGAAATAATGAAAAACAACCAAAAGGGGGTATAAGGACGGAGCGTAAAGACTCCTAACAAAACAAAAACGAAAGTATAAGTTGGCACGCCAGGGTTGCTCCCCGAATGGGAGCAACGTGCAACCTAGTTGCGAGAGGACGCCAAAGCATCAGTCGGGGCAAAGCTGCATCAAGCACAGCTTGCAGGAGGTCACTAAAGATTTGAGGCATGGAGGTGATCCAAACGGCAGAGGGCGAAAGTGAGCTCGAAAGTGCATGCAAAACAAAAAAAACAAAACTGGGATACGTCTTATAGGGGGGCACACCTCCAGCCATGACTAGAGTCCGACTCAATAGAGCGCAAGAGCACCGGACAGTGTCCTTCTAACACAAAGACCGGGTTGCTGCTGTATTGAGTGGAAAAGAACGCCGAAGCGCCAGAGGGCGAGCGTGAGCTCTGACGAACGCTCCGAGGGGAAGGTAGGAACCCTAACACATAACGCATACTTTTGGAATGGGAGCAGAATGCTGTACTGTGGTGGCCTAGTGGTTGAGGTACTGGACTACGGACCAAGAGATCCAGGATTCAAATCCCACCTCTGCCACAGTTGGGTCCCTGAGCAGGGCCCTAAACCCACAATTGCTTGGATTTTTTTATGCCAAATGAACGATACATAATTGTGGCCAAACTGTTTAATTTGTGTGTCATCTATCCATAAAACAGAAGACAGAAGTCTTATTTGCAAAGGCCAAGTGGGCTTTTGTGTGCCTTTTTCTGAGGAAGTGGTGTCCTCCTTGGTCTGCATCTGTGGGACCCAGTAGTGTGCAGTGTCCATTGGACTGTCTTCCTTGAGACGTTGTCACCAGCAGAGCCCAGATTCACCAGGATGGAATGTCTTGTATTTTTTAATAATACTTTGCACTGTAGCCAGTGAAACTTAAAAAGATTTAGGTATGCCACAATGCACAGCCGCAGGTCCTTAGTGAGCTCCTTTGTCTTAGCCATGACTGTCCACAAAACCAGCTACAGAGAACTGTTGTTTTTCACTTGTTCAGTTGATTAATACAGCTGCTCCCAATCAATCAGGGTAATTAGTATACTTTGGAACTTTTTGATTATTGGTTGGACTATTTGAAATGTTATAGAACTTTGGACTTTTCCATAGACTGTGACAGTTTGCAAAGGGTATAAATGATTTTGGACTTCAGACTGCAGTTTGCCAAAATTTATGTGAAATACTTCTGACATAACGTCTTGTGGACAGACGAAACCAAGAGCTTTTTTGGTAATGCACATCATTTGACTGTTTACAGAAAATGCGGTGAGGCCTACAGAGAAAAGAACACAGTCAATTCATGTCAATGTCATGTACAGTCAAATATGGTGGAGGTTTAAATATGTTTTTGGGTTGTTTTGCTACCTCTGGCACCAAGTGCCTTGACTGTGTGCAAGGCATCATGAAATCTAAAGCTTACCAAAGGATTCTGGGTCACGATATAGTGCCCAGTGTCAGAAAGCTGGGTTTGCATCCTAGGTCATGGGTCTTTCAGCAGGACAATGATGACAAACATACTTCAAAAAGCACCCAGAAATAAATGGAAACAAAGTACTAGAGAATTCTGAAGTGGCCAGCAATGAGTTTAAATCTAAATCTCATTGAACGCATGTGCTGTTGGGAGAAGGTACCCTTCAAAGATGAGAGACCTGGAGCTTGTTGGTGGTTATATGAAGTGATTTAATTCAGTTATTGTTTCGAAAGGGTGTGCAACCATATATTAATTTGAGGGTGCCAACAGTTTTGTCCTACCCATTTTTGGAGTTTTGAAGGAAATTATATCACATTTGACTTTTTTTCCTGCTTTTTTATGTGTTGTTCCAAAACACACAAAGGAAATAAACGTGTATAACAAAACGTGTAATTGCAATACATTTCTGGGATAAATATTTTATTTTCTGGAAACATTTCAGGGGGGCCAACAATTTCGACCATGGCTTTATACATACAGTAAAAAACACCAAATCCAATTAAGTTAGGATATAAAACATAAATACAACAGAATATGATGATTTGCAAATCCTTTTCATTCCATATTCAGTTGAACACACTACAAAGACAAGATATTCAGATATTTTCAAACGGAAAAAAACTTGGAAGTTGGGACAGGGCATGTTTACCACTGTGCTACATCACCTTCTTTTAACAACACTTTAGTTTCTTAACAGTCCGGGGTCTCTGTTGTTGTATTTTGCACTTCATAATGTGCCACACATTTTTAGTAGGAGACAGGTCTGGACTGTAGGCAGGCTAATTTAGTACCCGCCCTCTTTTACTACAAAGCCATATTGTTGCAACATAAATAGAACGTGCCTTGGCATTGCCTTGCTGAAATAAACAGGAATGTCCCTGAAAAAGAAGTTGCTTATGTTTCTCCAAAACCTGTACTTCACAGATGTGCAAGTTACCCATGCCATGGGCACTAACACACCCCCATACTGTCAGAGATGCTGCCTTTTAAACTTGTGAAATGGTAATAATCCTGACAGTATTTTTCCTCTTTGGTCCAAGTGACACAGAGTCCATGATTTCCAAAAACAATTTGAAACTTGGACTCATCAGAATACAGGACACTTTTCCACTTTGCGTCAGTCCATCTCAGATGAGCTCAGGCCCAGAGAAGCTGGCGGCGTTTATGGGTGTTGTTCATATATAGCTTTCGCTTTGCAATGTTTTTAACTTGCACTTGTAGATGGAACTAGGAACAGTGTTCACTGACAGTGTTTTTTGAAATGTTCCTGAGCCCATGTGGTAATATCCATTACAGAATGATGTTGGTTTTTAAAGTAGTTTTGCCTCAGAGATCGAAGGTCATGGGTATTCAATGTTGGTTTTTGGCCTTTCCACTTACTTGCAGAGATTTCTCCACATTCGCTGAATTTTTTAAATTATATTATGGACTGTAGATGATGCAATCCCTTAATTCCATGCAATTGATTAACATTGTTCTTAAACTGTTGCTTACACAGTTGTTCACAAAGTGGTAAACCTTGTCTCATCCTTGCTTGTGAACGACTGGGCCTTTTTGGGATGCTATACCAAATTATACCAAATTAACCTGCTCACCTGTGGAATGTTCCAAAGAGGTGTTTTCTAAACATTCCTAAAGTATTTTGGGAGGTATTGTAGGCATTACATTTAAAATGAGTGAATATTTGCGAAGGAACAATAAATATATACATATATATATGTATGTATATATATATAGTAGGGGTTTTAACGAGGGCTAGCTCGAAACACTGCTCGGGCGTCGTCATATTAACACACCTGTTATACACCGTGTCACTAGATGTTGTATAAAACTACAATACACCTCAAAACTCTCTTCTGCTCTGCTGATGGCTGCAACTCTGTAGTGCGGGTTAAGAAACGGCGCAGCAAATAGTATTTTCATTTTTTTTATGTATTCGATTCACAGCTTGTATCGTATCAAAACCATCGTATCGAAGAAATATGAATATTACTATGTGTATCATGACACCCCTAATATATAGATACCTTGAAAATCAGGAAAAATTCAATTGCAGCAGCTCAAAAAGGTACTTAATAGCTTGTATGGCATCTACATGTTTATATATATATATGCCTGACAACATCGGTGCATGCTCCTAATAAAGTGATGGATGGTGTCCTGGGGGATCTCCTCCCAGATCTGAATCTTGATAAGATTCAGCTCCTGGAAACTCTGAAGTGCAACCTGGTGGTATCGGAAACATAATGTCTCAGAGGTGTTCTACTGGATTTAGGTCATGCGAGGAGGGGGGTTATTTATATATCAGGGGGGTTATTTATATATCAGTTATTTCATCCTCCAAGAACTGCCTGCACACTTTGGCCACATGAAGCTGGGTAATGTGGTAGCCTAGCGGTTAAGGTACTGGCCACTGCTAAGCTGCCACAGTTGGACCACATATACAGATATATTTTGTTATCATTCATAAAATTAAAATCACCTGTCAAATATTTTGTAGATCCATCTCGTGCCACCAAGGGATTGAATAATCAAGGCATGGATTCCATAAGAATAGGAATGTGTGGTATCTAGGCCTAAGACATTAGCATGATCCTTTAAGTCCTGTAAGTTGCAAGTTATGGCCCTCACGGATCAGATTTGTTTGTCCAGCATATTCCACATGCTCTGTTGTACTGAGATCTGGGGAATCTGAAGGCTGACACCTTGCACTCATTGTGATGATCTTTAAATCATTCCTGAACAGTGCATTACCCCGCTGAAAGTCACTTAGGGAATTAGGGAATACTATACCCATCTGCAGCAATGTTTATGTAGGTGGTATGTATCAAAGTAGCATTTACATAAATGCCTGGGCCCCATGTTTTTAAGGAGGACATTTCTTAGACTCTCACACTGTCAGTGGTTTATTGGCATGGCTAATCACTACGTATGTGTCCAATCTTAACATGCAAAATGCACTATTGTGTTTGAGTTTAAGAAGCAAACAATAATATATTGCAATGATATGACTGATCATTTAATCATTTGTTTAAATAAAATACATCCTATGTAGTCCTGAAAGCAATTGCCTAGTGTGTTACTACTCAAGTCCGATCTTGGTCTTAAGACCATAAACATTAAACTCTTGTGTTGGTTTTGGGGTAACAACTGAGTCCGATGTGTCTACCCAAGGTAATAGTAATTATAAGATTATCTTTTTTATTGTATACTAACACTCCCTTCATAAGTCATTTCTCTACATGCCTACATAAAATCTGCACTGCGATTAACGAACAGGAAAAAAGTCAAGTTAATGAACTTGTTTCATTTTAAAGATTTCAAGTGAATGTTTTACAGTCCTTGTTTCTCATAATTTGGCTATGAGAGATGCAACTGTGCTGGGTGAAATTGGTGGTCCTTCTGGGTCTTGGTTGTTGAAGTCTGTGGCTATGATATGGCAGCTACGTTCCTAGACATCAAAATTGTCATGTTGTTATAGGTTTCCTTCATGTGAACAGCATAACCAATTGGAACTGATGGTAGTGCATTGCCATTGTGAAGT
>JAVSBV010135224.1:0-31347 GCA_033117975.1 Parotocinclus spilosoma | reverse complement strand
CTCTCTCTCTCTCTCTCTCTCTCTCCTTTTCTCTCTCTCTTTCTTTCTATCGCTCTCTCTCTCTCTCTCTCTCTCTCCTTTCTCTCTCTTTCCTTTTCTCTCTCTTTCTTTCGTCTCTCTCCTTTTCTCTCTTTCTCTCTCTCTCTCTCTCTCTCTCTCTCTCTCTCCTTTTCTTTCTTTCTCTCTTTCTCTCGCTCTCTCTGCCTTTCCCACTTTTTTCTTTTTTTCTTTCACTCTCTCTCACTTTCACTTTCTCACTTTCATTCTCTTTCATCTTGTGTCCCTGCCTGTTCCTGTTTCTTTTGGGGGTTTTTTGCAATGTTTGTCATTCTCTCTCTGTCTTACACTTTCTGTTCTTCTCTTCTTCTCTCTCTCTCTTCTCTTCCCTCTGTCTGACTGGTTTTAGATGACCTATGTTCTGCTGGACATTGCTGTTGAGGAATTGTTTCCAGAACTCGGCATGGTAAAACTTACTCTATTCATAGTTCATACAGATCCGTGAACATTTTAAAGTTTGCAAAGTTCTGTTACAAATTCATGTCATGCCATGTAAAGTTATGAAACCATGCTGTTTATACTAAGGAAGTCTGATAATAGTAAATGTTCCTGTATAAAACTTTGAGCACTGTAATCATGTATCCCCTGCTGTCGTTAAGCAAAATGATCTGGGCCAAGACTTCAAACTGAATTGTAAGGCGTATTTTTCTATTCACATAGAAAGAAAACTCTTCCAGCAACAGGATGTGAAGCATAATCACAAGCCCTTTGATGTCTGAAGGACGGCTTGACATTCTAATAGTATTAATTGCACTACTGAAATTCATAAATAAATATATTTATTCATAATGTTAGCAGTGCAGTGTCTTTTGTGTGGTTTCTTGGATGTTACTCTTTCAAAAAGACATTTACGGCATTAGCAGACACCCTTCTTCAGAGGGAGTTACAGCTCATACAGTATTACAATTCAAGCAATGGTGGGCTAAGGGCCTTGCTTAAGGACCCAACTGGGGCATCTTGACAGAGGTGGGATTTGAACCTTGGGCCATCAGGTCCAGAGTTCAGTATTTTAACCACTAGGCTACTGTAATCCCATTGACCATTCCTGGTTAATCTTCTTCAGGCTGTAGAAGGGTCAACTTGTAATCGTGATAAAGTTGCCAGATAACTGCTGTTGCTCAGTGTAAGTGGAGGACACATTAAATGCCTATAGAAGCTGAACTTTTTAAATACTGCATCAAAATCTTAATCTTAATAGTAAAACTAAATGTTGTCTAATTTAAAGTAGTTGATATAAGATCAGAAATGCATTACATTTGATAAATTTAAACAAATAATGTTTATTGCAGTTTCACGAGTGTATTAAATATAGATGTACTTGTATGAGTATTCATTTGTCTCGAAAGTAACCAGGTTTACCTGTGGTATCTTGCTTTTAAATGTACTGCTCACAAAATGAAATGGCCCCCATTTTTTTGTGAGCTTGTGTACTTTTTCAGATAAAATAGATAATACAGAGCTTATTTTCTATAATTTTATTTAGTCTAGGCTTGGGCGAAACTGAAATATTATATGCCGTAACTCGCCACTGAAAGTCTCTTTTTGCTCTCTCCTTTTTTTTTTTATCTAGGAAACCGACTCTTTAAGTGTCAAAGAAAACAATGATAACTATTAGAGAGGATCAGATCCAGTTTCCAAACTAAGCATGAATGATGAGGACACCAAAACCAGCATACAAATTCTGTAACCAAATGTTTTATCAAATGTAAAACTCTGAAACCAAATTTTTGTCATAGTTGCAATTCATGCAAAAAGGTCTTTATATCAGTAATAAGCATGTCAAGAAGAGTAAGGAACAGATCAGATCCATCACCCTTACCAGTTCCTTATTTACAACCCTGTAGGGCAATAGTCTGCTACAAGCTGATATTTTGCGATTGTGTGTGGTCAAACTGCATGGTTAAATTGAAATGCGTTTATGTGAAGGAATGTGCGGTGGTACAATAAAGAAAATGGCAGAATAAGAGAGTGTAATGTATACTGCTCACAAAAAATAGGGAATACAAATGGGGATGAAATCTCCCATAGTAAAATCTCCCATCATTTTTGTAAGCGGTGTATGTGCATACATAATGACCATCACTTGGCGTTTTATTTGTTTTTTAATTTAAATATGGTGGCGTGAAAGTGTTTAAACCAGGTATTGCACAATGACATACACGCACATTTATTAAAATCATTCTATTATTCAATATAATATAATAATTAAGAAATCATTATATTTAATGACCTATGTGCTGCTGGACTGTTGAGGAATTGTTTCCAGAACTCAGCAGGATAAATTTACTTTATTCATAGTTCATACAGATGCGTGAATTTCATTAAGTTTCTAAAGCTGTTAGAAAAGACTGTTTGAATGTTGTAGGGAGCGGTGTTAAAGAAAGGGGCATTTAATATAGATGTCATTTGTAGTAAACAGATGATTTTTATATATATATATATGGCTGGGTGTAAGCATTTTATTTAGCAAAAAGTAACATATGTAATTTGTTGGCATCCAGAAATGTCTCTCAAAACATGGGCATTAGTTTGGACTTGCCCATACCCATCAGAGTTGGTGAGTCATTTCTGTAGAAAGCTGCTGAACTAACAAAAAATCCGGTGTCATATGGAGAGCCACTGCGGTGTACACAGGAAAATTTGGCTGAAATAACATGTCATTTAGAAGACACCCTTATTCAGAGCCACTTACTGTTAATACAGTCTTACAATCCAAGCAATTGTGGGTTAAGGGCCTTTGTCAGGGACCCAACTGTGGCAGAGGTGGAATTTGAACGCCGGACCCTTAACCACTAGGCCACCACCGTGGTGATAACAGAGATCATTAATTAGAAAGGTTACGTGCTTTTCTGTGTAGCGTTTTGTTTTTGTTTTTTTTAGCTTTTTTTGTAACTGATCATTTGTGTTTGTCTATCATTTTGACAGACATCATAACAAAATAAATCAAGGACTGTGTTAGGAATAGATAGTTAGAAAGACCCATGAAACAGGACCAATAACAGAAGTGTGTTGTGCTGGAGAGAAAGTCTGATAATATTGAATGTTTCAGTAAAGCAGCTGTATAAACTTTGACCACTGTAATCACGTATCCCCTTTGCTGTGGTGTATCAAGATGGTCTGGGCCAAGACATTTTCTGTTCGCTGTAAAGGAGCACAACAGTCTTGAGTTTTCAGATTTTGTGTATAAAGTATGGCCTCTTAACCTTTTACCCTATTGAAGTACACTTTTGGGCACTCATTATGCTCTTCCAGAGCTAAGCACCAATTTGAAATGGAAATGCTCTTGTTAGATATGCAGAAAGTTTCCGCTTGTGTAACTGAGACGGGATAATAATGCTTACAGGGGCATTACTAATCTTGCACACAGAAAATCAAAGTGTTAAACATACGGATATGCAGTATCTGTGGATAAAAGTTTTGCAAAGGTTTATACAGAAACAACCACAAAAAGCTGCAAATCATGATCTAACCGCTACAGGAGACACAAACAAAGCACGGTTTGTCCTCTGTGGCTGGCTCCCTAACAGACCTCCCTACTCAGAGAATTACAACGTTCTTCTTTTCATTCACCATCTGTTTGACCCTGTAGAGTCCATGAAGTCACAATTTGCTGATTTGGACTGATGACAGGAAGATGGAGGTAGAGCTGGGGCTTTGGCAAAGACCTTTTCCGACAATAAGAACCTCTAAAGAGAACTACATGACAAAAGTTCCATTATTAACGTACTACTTGAATAGAGATATAAATTTAATAAATTAAATAGCTAATAAAAGTTCTACGTCAGCAAAAGCCATGTGGGTTCAGCCGTTTAGTAGCTTGTTCAAGCATCTTCAGCAGTATTGATATACTGCAGTATTTCTTTATATTCACAACGCTAAGTATTAAGCTGAATTTTATCCAACTTATATGTATATGGGCCAAAATGGCAGCTTGGCAATCCTGGGATTGAACTCTGTAGGTTTCTGGTTGATGGTATCTGGTAGACTATGATGTCAAGAGTTACAGAGAAAAAGGAATAATGTCATCTGTCATCACCTAGTAAGGCTGCTTTCAAAGCGTTCCAAAGTCACCAAAAAGTTGCATCCATTCATTGATATCTGACGTCAGTAATCCGACCAAAAAGTTTAAATGCACTTGCTTAATCAGATAATGGGAATGCTCCGCGATCACTTAGGGAGGTAACTGGATTTTTGCTTTGCAACCAGACCATAACCTCACAGAAGTATGACCTACACTTCAAAATGTAATATGCTTTTAATTCAGAGGTGCGTTTAATTTCGGAGATACCAGAAGAAGCAGTCACAGTCAATGGAAACGCACATGAAATAATGTCATGTCGTTAGGTCCTAAAGTCTTTTGCCTCACAGTACTCCATGTGTGGAAAAAAAATTCATTTAGACTTTCTGGGTTTTTAAGACCTTTATTGTCAAATAAACAGGTTTTTTAACATGTTTACCTACCTGGTTTGTGTAATCTTGCACAAAGGTGCTGTGGTTTAGAATAATCGATTCGAAATTTGTCCAAACAAATGATGCAGTTCCCTGGTCAAATGTAACTTTGTGTCTTTATTTACTTTTAAGACATCAGGAAATGTTCTTATTGGGTATAGTTGTGTATTTAAAAAAGAAATAAATAAAACTGCTCTGTCCAGAAAGAACAATATGTATACAGTATACAGTATGACTTCCAATTATTCAATGCTGAACTGTAACATTTTACATAGGTGGAAATGGCATTTAAATTACTCCTTGTATAATCATGACACCGTGTGTGTGTGTGTGTGTGTGTGTGTTTTTTTGTGTGTGTGTGTGTTTTTTTGTGTGTGTGTGTGTGTGTTTTTTTTGTGTGTGTGTTTTGTGTGTGTGTGTGTGTGTTTTTTTGTGTGTGTGTGTGTTTTTTTTGTGTGTGTGTTTCGTGTGTGTGTGTGTGTGTGTATATATATATATATATATATATATATATATATATATATATATATATATTAGAGAGAAAGAGAGAGAGATAGAGAGAGAATGCTTAAATAACTTCGAACCCACAATACATTTCATGATGAGTGAAGCAGGTACATCATTTCTTTCATTAAAATTGGTATAAGTGCTAGGTTGCCTTACTGTTTTGGGCCAGGCACAATACATTCACTATCGTCAGAGGCTGGGAAGGTCACCCAGGGCATGTTCACATCTGGTATAGGCTCTGGACCCTCTCATGACCCTGACTCTGAACTATTAATATATAATTTGCAGTCTAGCCATACATTTTGGAAACACTACTAAGAAAGTATAATTAGTAATAAGAGTTTTAAAGTTTACCCAGACCTTATAGGTGATGTCAGTCATAAAATAACACCAATTTGATTTAAAAGACATTACGATTATATCGTTACGACCCAACGTGCCGATTTAAAAGGATTGATCAGACACGCACATAGTACACAAAATACAGTGACTTTCTCTCTTCAGTAGACTAAAAATATTCACGTACCCTCTAAATTCATACAGCAGATTGCAAAATCGCTGCTCACAAAAATTAGGGGATATTTCATTATTTCACTAATTTTTGTGCGCAGTATCTATAAACAGGCTATCTGTTCATTTCAAAGCGGGTCACACTACTTTGAATTTCATAAGCTCTCACGCAGTGCCCACAGCAGCCCTAAAAGGATCAAAGCAGTCACAGGTCCCAATTTTGCAGCAGCAGAATCTATGAAACGAATTCGTCCCTCCACGGCTGGATGAACCCTCTGCATCTCGGAGATGTAGCGAGCCACGACTGATATATCCAAGTCACCTGTGAAGAAATCAGATGTTACACAGGAACAAGAGACAACCTCTAATGGATGTTTATTTCTTCGATCCTAAGGCATGTTTAATAGCTCTGTCTAGAATTGGACCTGTGTTATGACTGCGTATTGGAACACGTAAACATTTCCTTTTGAACCTTGATGACTTAGAACATCAGAGTTCAGACCAGAAAAGAATGGAGATGACAAATGTATATCAGTTTCCTCAGTGTATTGTTTATTTAATCGAGACAAATGACCTGTCTTTTACCTTTGATTGCTTATATTGTCTGCAGTAACGGAAAACATTTCCTTTCACCTTTAATGCTGTTGGTGAAAAGTTCATCAGAGCTGAACACAACGGTGGGGGCAGTTTAAGGTGAGACATCACCTAAAGCCGTCCCTCCACCTACAAGCTCTGCAGTCAAACTATTTAATCAGAGCAAAGCAACAGTTATATAAGTTGAACCCTGACTTGTGAATATTATGGCTGGAGTCTGAAAGAGCAAAGTTGACTCTGCTATCTGAGTAAAAATTATTCAGACATTTTTTCCCCAAATTATTGAAAGCCAGTCACGTGTCTCTAAGCTACCTTACAGGGTGTACTTCTTGGTAGGTGGTGCTGGTATGGTTTACCTTTTTAATAAAAAAAATTTGTTTCCTTGTCTTTGTATTGCTTTTTCCTTCTTCATTCTTTCTTTCCTTTTCCTTTACACACTCACTCAAACTGGGGAACTTTTTTAGATTTTCTTTTTATGAACATAACGTGTCTTTGGAATGAGTTCTTGGACGACACCCACACAGGCACAGGGTGAACATGCAAAATGTACTCAAACAGTAGCCTGATGGGTACTCAGGCTCTGAAGCCATGATGTAACAGAGCTAACAGAGTGCCTTATACAGTAAATGTTCAGTCAAATCGCATCATCTGAATGTTCCAGCAAATGGTTTGTAGGACCGATATTTGGATAGGCATTATTATTATTAGGTCTGATTTTCCTATGAGGAAAACTCTACTTGGTTGCCTGGTCTGTGATACCAATGAAAAAAAGAGATCTCACTATTTTTTGAGACTTTATCAATAGTGATAATATCTCTTTCAGCTGCCTACACTGGCCCCATGTCTTTCGTGATGTAGTTCCTTGCCATCGGATGCTTTTTTCCCATAAGGCACTTTTTCTGCCATGTGCGTGTTGTTATGCTGCCACCTTGGATGGTTTAAACCTGTCGTGAACAGCTAACTCCTGAAGTTTGTCGTAATCTTTATATTCTTCACCATGGTCAGTTTCCAGATGGTGAAATTAGTTAGTTGTCAAGCTGCCTTTAACAGGTATCGGTTTCTGAGATCACCGTCTTTTGAGCAACCTCCCTCTTTTCAGTAAATACTTGACATTGGCAGCTCTTGCACTGATAGAACAACAGAGTTAGCCCCTAGAAACTCAGAAACTTGGACAAATGGAATCTTCTAATAAGTTAGAACACAGAAATAAGAATGGGGCCCAATGGGAGACCGTTAACCTGTAAGTCAGGACCCAATAGTAGTAGGGCCTCACTGGGATCACACATAATTAAAGCTGGTTTATATCCCAGCAGCAATGCAACTCATCACTCAGAATGCAGTTCAGAACCACATACACAATCCAAACAACACACCTTACCTTGCCCGAGGCAGGGTACGAAACAGAGGTGCTCAGTATTAAGCGTGATCTATGTCAAAGTTCAGATCCAAAAAAGTAAAACCCTTACCTAGTGAATGAAAACTGGAAACATTTTCATTTGTCCTTTTTGTAAGATTGCGTTAAGTTTGTTTTTAGAAAATGAACCTCATGATTTTTTTTTTTTTTTGCACACTGACTCACCACTGTCATGTCTGAGTTTCCCACCCTTGATCATAGTGTAATTGTCTCCTCCATCCACCAGATAGGATGGCATCAGGACTTTGTAGACAATTTTCTGGTCTATCGGCTCATAACGTGGCACTCTACATTTGTTACACAACACACTGGCCTTCTTCACTCGCTCACCAGGAGGCTTGGACAGGTCATACTCCAGCTGAAACCCTGCATACACACACACACACACATACACACACATTTTGTCAAAACCTAAAACAACAGATAAGGTCTGAAAGTCTTCCCACACTTTATCTTCAGCTTTATCAGGCTGCTGTCAGAGCACGGATAGGTTTGAGATTGTTCAGAACAGTGTGTAATGATTGTGGAGTTGTGGGTCTCATATAAGCATGAATAAGAACAGAAGTATGGTGCACTGGCATATCGGCAAATGTATTCAAATCGAACAAAAATGTACTATTACGCAAAACCAAGTTAAATGATGGAAATAATTTAGCTGCTTTCAAAAATTGATTTGGATCCTTTGACCCTCCCTATGAGTATCTAAGAAAAGCTGCAGCACACACACACACACACACACACAGGCCAAAATAATAAAGTGATTCTGCAAATATGTATTGGCAACAGGTAACACATTCTAGCTTATTTTTCTTTTTGGTTTCTTTTATAGATTTTCCTTTCTTCATTTTGCCTAATTTTTTTCTACTTTAAAGACAGTTCAACATTTAGTAAAAAATAGACATAAGCTAACTGAATATCAAGTATTTTATACAGAATGTCTCTATTGTGTGTGTTATGTTATTTTATTAAACATGTGCAAATTGTATTTCAACAAACTCAGACCACCTCAGAGCAGACAAAGACTGCAGCTTGAGAAAATTATTAAAATGACTAAAGTATTTATTTTTAATTCATATTTTGGATTTCTTTATGTCAGTAGCTGAGGGAATGAATATAAATCACAACTAAGTACCTGAGACCTGAAGGAATTCTCCAGTGCTGCCTCCATATCTGCGTACACTATGCTCAAAGGCTTGGAGAAGAGTGGAGCCGTTGAGCTGAACCAAGTCAAACGTGCCACCAAACGGCAACACGGAGATCACGTCCTCCATAGTGATGGTACCTGAGACACAGATTCAAGTCAAGTCGAGCCTCATCAATTTCACTATAACCAGGAATTATCACTGGAAGGAAGAAAATTAGGCAGATACTTATTTGGTTGGTAGCGCTGTCCAGTCAACTGAACTTAAGGAACAGAACATGCCTGTAAACTGAGGCATGTTTGTGAATAAATGATTTTTTACTTACGAATCTATCCAGATACGTCAACAGACTTTTTACCTGTACATACACGTCTACTTTATTAATACTGGGTAGAGGTCTTAACTTTCACTTTTTTGTGGCTTACTTTGACCAAGAAACCCTTCACAAAAAAATGCGGTTTAGCAGTTTATCTGATCATATTACTGCAATATATCTGTGGTGAGCCCAATAATCCAATTTGTTCCACAAGATTATTTAATCGCTTTATAATACGAAACCTGTAGCAGGACCAGTATGATCCGTTCCAGATGTTTATCTGTCTGTGTTATACAATGGAACCAGTTGCGAGACCAATTCAATTCGTTCCAGTGGATTACTGAATTGTCCCATGGCCTGAAACCTGAACTGAGGCCAATTTGTTCCAGTAATTATTTGTTTCAAAGCACACACCTGTAGTGAGATCAAAGCAATTCATACCTGACTGTTTTTAGTTTGACACCTGTCAGATTAGTACAATTTGTACTCCTATTAAATGAGTTTTCAGGCAGATGAAGACAAAGCTCACTAAGGCCATGTGAGACTATTATTATTGGTAGTAATGTTCTTACCTTAATGACCTGTTTTCTCTGTATTTTCTATGTAACAATTCTGATCACGCTTCAAAAATATCTTCTTAACAATTCAGGTATATTATGTAATAAGAAAACATTTGACAGAAATGAACAGTATGAAAAGTACCATTTTTGCTCCTCTCATCAATAGGGCTTCGTATCCCTCCTCCATTGATAATACAGGCACTAACATGGTTCCACTGGAGTTCGTCTGGATATTTGATATTGTGGTGAACCTGCAAAGAGCAGAACAAAAATCATTTATTTACAATCTCACACATGTAGTTGTGTTTAGAGGCAGTTATATTAATATATAAAAACAATGTAGATGGTAATGTTTATCACTTTGATACAGTAATTTAAACATTATTTTTGAGAACAATTCCAAATGTTTTGCCTCAGGAAGCAGTTGCCATTTCAGTAAAATTTCACTAAATTTCAGTAAAGTTTCAGTAAACATTTCATCCCAAAAAGGACTTGCACTTAAAAAAAACTTACACCCTAAATAACCAAAGGGCAATTCACCAACAGACAAACCACACCTTCTGAGGTGGCTTAGTTGAGCCTACCCAATTAATCTTCTATATCTGGCAAGTTTGTCTGTTGGCTGAATTGTGTGATAAAGATGAAGATACAGGAATGGAAGCTATACATAGAAATCCAGAGGCAACTTATTTTTATATTAACTAAAAATTTTCAGTTGTAAACTTTTTTATTAACATTAAATTTATCCATCCATCCATTATCTACCGCTTAATCTACACGGGATCACGAGCCAGCCATTACCCACACGGCAACTCTGCAAGGGCAGGTACACCCCTAGACAAGGCGCCGATCTATCGTTGGGCACTCACACACAA
This sequence comes from Parotocinclus spilosoma, assembly GCA_033117975.1. NCBI lineage: Eukaryota > Metazoa > Chordata > Actinopteri > Siluriformes > Loricariidae > Parotocinclus > Parotocinclus spilosoma. Next base: position 20,923 of record JAVSBV010135224.1, on the reverse strand, counting down.
TCACCCACACAGTCACACACTGAGGGCCACTTAAGAGACACCAATTAACCTAACACTCATGACTGTGGGAGGAAACCAGAGTACCTGAAGTAACCCATGCAGACTCCAGAAAGGACCCAGGCCACTCTACCCTGGGATTGAACTCAGGACCTTCTTGTTTGCGCCACTAATAGCCATTAAATATATTTAAGCTGTTATTTAAAGCTGTTCTGAGTGGTGGCAGTAACAAAATACATTTACTAAATACTAGTTTACAAAATTATTTACTGTGCTTTAGTACAATTTCAAAATATTGCTACTTGAACATTTCTATTATTTAATGTGTAAACTTTCACTCAACTCCACTACATTTGAATCCGCTGCCTATATGCTGTTGTAACCTCTGTTGTTACAGTTTTTATAAAACAGTTTGTATAGAAGATATAACGTAGAATATTGTACTCTATTGTATATATTCAATATTGTAAAAGTAGAAAGTAGAAACTTCATCAGAGGAACTCTACTTTTACTAGACTAAATTGTATTAGCAGTGCCCATACTTTTACTTTAAAAAATTGGATGGGGGTCCAATTCGTGTATCATGTTTCTCTTGTGTAGTACAGCATGTATGTATGTATGTGCATTCGTTCATGCGTGAATTCCAACCTCTCGTAAATCTGACCAGAATAAAGATGGAAAAAATCTCCTAAAAATATCAAAGAAAATTTAAAATAATTGACGTAATTAATTCAGTTCAGGAGAGTTTAACCAACTGGTAACTGACCATGGCATCACAGATTAAGTTTCCCAAGTTGCATTCACGGAAGCGACACTCTTCAAATGTTCCATTGAGATAGACCAGTGTCTTTCCCACATACTGGGATGAGTAGTTGGCCAACTTTCCTTTCCAGGCATCAACATCAGCCTTAATAGCTGCATCTATAAGTGAAAATACAATATCAACAATATATACCATAAAAGTACATTTCTTTAGATAAATGTTAATCTAAACAACGTGTTTGCAGGCCTGCAGAGCAACTTGATTTGTAGCAATAAAATTATTGTAATCCTTTATGTAAAATAATATAGATTTTAAAAACTGCATCAGTAAAACTGCATTTTTAAAACTGCATTTCATCAGTAGTTCCATCTGTTGTTCTAAGCAAAACTAATAACTTAAATGAATTGTAATCTGGTCATTTATCAAAGCCTACCATTAATCTATCACACAACCATTGAACTAGTCAAACTGATTTGGATTTGGATGTTTGAAATGCAATAGTGGAGTCTGTCATTCAGCAGATAAATACAGGAACATTTTGTGCAATATATTTAAAAATCTGACAAATCTGTAGGCTACAGTGGGAAGAATTTAGACTCCCTCACATCTCTGAAACATCTGGCAGTCCATTTGCATGATGAACCTTGTTTCAAGTCAAAATGCTATTTCTTTATGAATGGAGGTAAATACTAATACCAACAAAGTTTAGGTCATTGTTATATTTGTTGTTTTAATAATGGAATAATGATACTTGAATTCGTCACTCAGTAAAATTCGTTTCACCGATCTTCATTCTTTGTGAGCATATGATACCCTTTGCCTGTTCCCTGTTCCCTTTCTGAAAAAGTGTTTCTTGGCTGCAAAAATACCATTCCTTATCAAGCTTAATCAAACTCTAGAACTTGGCTTCTGTAAAAGTTGAAGCTGCCAGATGTTTCAGAGCTGCTAGGGAGGTCACACTAAATTCTTCCCACTGTAGCCCACAGATGCAGCTTTTTTTTTGTTTTTTTTTTAAAGTATTGCATTAAAAGTTCCTGTATTTTCTGGTTCTTATAAAGAGGCTAAGAAATAATTACATAATGGTCATTATACTAAATGGTACATAAGCTATTTCACAAAAGTGTGTACACCCTTCACATTTTTGTAACAATTTTTTATATCTTTTCATGGGACAGGGTGGCACGGTGGCTCGGTGCCTCACAGCAAGAAGGTCCCAGATTCAATCCCAGGGTGGAGTGGCCTGGATCAGGGCCGTGGCTAAGGGCGGGCATTGGGGGGCAGTGCCCGTCCAATAACAATGTCGTGCCCCCTCCCCAGAAAATTTTTTCATATATATGAAATAATTTATATGTGGAAAAAAATCACACATATGAATCTAAATGGATATAAGAAAATGGTTTCACGTGCCATCTTCAGTCACTACACAAGGAGCCGAAGGAAAAACTAACGCTGAAACAAATGAGCTTGACTTCGACACGAGGAGTAAACATGCTAATTCTGAAGTTCACAGCGGGGGCAACGTCACCGGTAAAGATTCCAGCTTGGACAATTCTGGATATTTACAGCAGGTCCCTAATGATCTTGGGATTGAAAAACCCAACCAAGTCGCTCTGCATCAGTACCCCGTACGTCTTTTTCAGGGTAAGAATCGCTCTTTTGTAGCTTTGTGGTACCATAATCGAGAATGGCTAGAGTACAGCGTCCGCGCCGATGCAGCCTTTTGTTATCCATGCAGAAAGTTCGGTGGTGCTCGTGCTACTGACTTAACTATCACTCATAAGGGGTACCGTGACTGGAAACATGCTACAGAGAGAGAAAAAGGGTTTCATAAACACTCCACTTCGAAAGAGCATATATCTTACATGACGCTATTGCTGGAGCATGGAAGGCGCATTAAAAATAACAGTGAGATTTCTACTCTACTCAACGCAGAGCAGCTGAGAAAAAACAGGTACTACGTTTCTGCTCTTATTGATGTTGTGGGCTTTCAAGCAGAAAACCAGTTATCCTTAAGAGGAAATGCTGATGCTTTTGATGACATGGCAGCGGGAGGTAGTGGTCTGTTTTTATCTCTCCTGGATTACACAATTAAGAAAGACTCTGAACTGGCAGAAATAGTCAAAACTATTCCACGCAACGTACACGAGTCCGGACATACAGAACGAACTGATTGCCACGTTGAGTAATGTAGTGACGGAGGCCATAGTGGAAGAAGTAGGGGAATCATGGTACACCATTAAGGTAGATGGAACGCGAGACCTCACTGGGTGTGAAAACATATCCGTTGTTCTTCGCTTCGTATCTGAACTATATGAAGTAACGGAGCGCCTTCTCACTGTAGCTACTGTCAGTGCAGGAGATGCAGAGACACTGACAGACACAATAATAACGGAGTTGACAAAAGCTGGACTGAGCATGTCGAAGATTCTAAGTCAAGTATATGACGGAGCATCCCTAATGTCAGGGAAGCACGGTGGCGTCCAGAAGTTATAAACAAGAGAAACTAGGTCGAGAAATACCCTATGAGCATTGCTTAAACCACCAACTGCACCTGGTAGTGGTTCACGCACTGACAGCAGAAAAGGCAGTTACGGATTTATTTGATATTTGTAACACCATGTACAAATTTTTCAGAAAGCCGTCTGTTGCAGCACAGTATAAGGGCGAGTGATTAAAGCGACTGCTTGATCAGAGATGGACTGGCCATTTCGCCACAGTATCTGCCATCATTGCATCTTACCAGGACATTACTTCTTTCTTGTCCGAGATTGAATTAGACCGGGCATACTGTGCTGAGATCAGGATGGAGGCTGATGGGCTGTTGCGAGAAATATCTGGGACAAACTTCATGTTCATTGCACGTCTTGTTCAAAAGCTGCTATAGCTTTTAGACCCCCCAAATAAGCTCCTCCAGCATGAGGACATGGACCTTTTAACGGGACTTGAACTAGTGGCTTGCTCTACTAAATGTGTTTGTAAACTGCGCTGTGACGCCGAGTTTGCTGATTTCTGGCGTGCCGTCACAGATAGTAATGCTCTTGTGACTCCCACAAAACGGCGACGTACATTCAGTAAGAATATGAGTCAGTATTTGGTCGAAGGTACGACTGGACAGAAGGACACTGACGAGACAGAATTACGAAGGCTGTTTTACAGTGCAATTTACAATGTGCTTGGAGAGCTAAATCAGCGTTTCAATGAACGGAATACTCATCTTGCTCGTGCACCTGCTGCTTTTGATCCAAAAAGCGAGAATTTTTTAGACATAAACCTCGTGAAACATATCACAGACCTGGCCGGTTCTACCACGGTGGAGGAAGAGTTTGTTGTGTGAAAAAACATTTTTTCAAACTCAAATGGAACGCGAAAAAGAAACAAAGTGGACTCTGAAACGACTCCTTCAGAACCACAACAAAACACTGGAAGCCATGCCAAGCGTCCTGATTGCGATGAAACTTGCTTTAACGTTTGGTGCGAATGAGAATTCATTTTCAGTCTTGAAAAATGTTTTTACGGCCCACAAACGTTCTATGCACCATATTCGCAAGGCACAGCTTGTGCAGCTAGCGTTCGAGCGAGATCTTACAAGAAAATGTACAAATGAATGGTCCTAAGGAGGTTCTGCTCGGACTCCTGTCGTCTACAACTTTTCTTATGGTGAGTCAACATATGTTTTTTACGGCATATTGGTCATTTTGATTATCCATGTGCGCTATCCTTTTCACTGTGATGTGATGGTCTGACGTGATTAGAGTTAAATCTATTATTGGCTGTGCAGTTCATGGCGAGGTCTTTCTGAGTAGCGGGTGTGGTATAGGGCGTGAGATTAGTTCATAACACACATTTTTGTTCTATTATATTTTTATAGGCTTTGTAACTGGCGTTAAATCAGTGCTTAAATCTGCCCCCCCAGGTAAACCCATATGCCCACCCACTGAACGAGTTCTGGCGACGGCTCTGGCCTGGATCCTTTCTGTGTGGAGTCTGCATGTGCTCCCTGTGTCTGCGGGGGTTTAATCTGGGTACTCCGGTTTCCTCCCACAGTCCAAAGACATACATTTTAGGTTAATTTATTAATATAAATTGGCATTGACTTGAGTGTGTATAATTAATATAGTTACTAATTAAAGAGTTAATATAATATAATAGTTATCATATAACCTTGAGTGTGTCACTAAAATGGCCACTGTTGCTCAAAGTAACGCTAAATCAATCGAATAAACAAACTAATTTCATAGGACAACACTGCAGATGACAGCTTTAAAATAAATTTAATTTGCTGTTCCCTCAAAATAACACACAGTCATTAATATCTAAACCGCTGACAACACACATTTTCGCATGTATTTGATGTAGGAAATTGGCTCTAAAAATTTTTTTTTATCTAATTTAATTGTTTATTGTTTAAATGTTTCGAGTAAGAAATTATCCATAAATTCATAAATATCTACAGAAATTTACCCCCAGCACTTGCCTTCTGTTATATTGCTGTTCAGCAGGATGGGATTCCCTACAGCCTGCAGCACGTTCCCATCAGAATCAAAAGTCACTTTCAGATATCCAAGATATTTCCCAAAAGCATAGGCCTGGACCACACGCACCTCACGCCCATCATCGGCTTTTACTATGAACGGATAGTCTCCAGCCCGTACCTCGGTGGACGGTGGTTCCCCTGTAGACACAAAAATATAATATTTATGTAGTGACTAACAAAAAAATGGACACAGTACAGAGCTAGCTATAATTACGGCATGCCATAATTTTGGCTACATTAACCACATAGAGCTACATGAAGCACCATTAGATTTGTTGTTTCCTAATAAAGAGACTGCAGCAAAAATGGTACAGTCATTAAAGTACAGCTAAAACAATGTTATATCTAACCTAATACTGGCCTAAGACTTTTGCATAGTATGTATTTTATTCACTCTCCTCACTTTCCACTCTTAAACAAACCTTTATCCAAGCTTGGCATGTTTATTATACTGTTATTATACTATTATGCTATTCGTATAGTAACTCAGCCGCACACAAGCAATCTGTTATACTATTTGTGTCGTTAAATAAAAATAAAAATCCCAGCACTTGCAATATGTCAACCAGTTCTTCTATATCTTACTCATTTTTCTCACTGGCTAAAATTCTTAAGGTCCCTAGTCTTTACAGTACTAGATTTAAAAAGTGAAACAGTCCAAACATGTTCTGCTGGGTGCATAGAACTATTTGTAAAGCATAAATATAGTTACTTTAAACAGAAACCTCTCAAAAAGAAAACAAAGTCTAGACTGGAGTTTATTACTGGATTTGCTTTCCTAGGGTCCATGTGGTCATGCATGTCGACCACACAAATTTCCTAAAGCAAGCTGCCATGTGCATATTTTCGTAACACGTTTAAGTGCACAGAGTCTTATTTAAAACACTCATATATTAAAACAAATAGCTGATAATGCATGGGTTGGTGTATGTTGGTGCCATGTTGCTCCTGCAGCGGTTCTACTGCATCCCTGTCCAAGAAAAAGCGGATAAGAAATTGAATGAATGAATGGCGTTACACATATATTTAAATGAGACGCTAGCTGAACAACACTTGTGTTCTTTCACTGCAAATTCCTATCATACTTTCTACAATGTCTTATAACTAGTGTTTAATGCTCGAGTCCGGTCTCGGTGTCGTCTCGGCCTTAATCCCATTCAAATTCGGTCTACATGGTTACATGGACTCATATCAACAGTCCTTTCAAACAGAATAAATCTGTTCGTTCTCTACTTGCCTAAATAAAAGCAGGAATTAAAATGGGTAGAGTGACTGTTGGTTATCTGAAGTACAAACTATTTTTTCTTGTATGATTTAAAAAAATCATAATCTGGTCTCGTCTAGGTAACTCGCCATCTTGGTTGACTACTACATATATGTAATTTAATTTACATTCATGCCATTTAGCAGACGACCTTATCCAGATCGACACACAATTTATACAGTCTTACAATCCAAGCAATTTATGGGTTAAGGTACTTGCTCAGAGACCCAACTGTGGTAGCTTGACAGAGGTGTGATTTGAACCCTGGACCTTCTGTTCTGTCTAGTACCCTTAACCACTAGGCTACCACAGTCCCACCCAAAACTACTAAAAGTGTTCTTCTTGACCACAACACTATTATAAACACAGGAAAGACTGAGATTGGATTGAAAGATTGGAGTTATGAAATTATTGAGTTATGAGGGTATGAAAATTTTAAAGATGTTTTATGTTTGCATACATTTATCCTAAATAAAAATGAATGGGTGCCATGAATGAATATAATAGTGTGTATAACACATAACACATTGTGTACAGTAATAATGGTGTTTGCTAAGCCACCACCACAGTTAATCTGGTACAAGACCAGTCAGAGATGGGTGTCACATAAAGGTATGACTGGCTGTTTCTGAGGGAGGGGAGGCCAGTTGTCATATCATATACCCTAGTGCAGCAACAGGTACCCCTGGTGGTCCTGCAATGGACTGGTGTCCACTCTTGTTTTCTTCATTCTCTCTGCTGTCTGTGCAGAATTTTGTGTTCTCTGAAAGCAAGAATGAGTCAACTAACAAATATTTTTTTCTTACAAGGAGTAACTCTGTACCTGTATATAAAAAGGTGTTGGTGTGTCCTCCGATGACCACATCCACACCCGAAACTCGCTTGGCAATCTCTTTGTCCACTTCAAAACCAGAATGGCCAAGTGCAATGATTTTGTTAACGCCCAGAGTTTTGAGTTTATTCACCTCCTGCTGTAAGGAAGCAATCTCATCTTCAAAGCGAAGGTACGGCCCTAAAACCAGCACAAAAAAATATATACACATATTGTTTTAAACTTGGTAATCGATATGAATATATCACAAATGTATCATAACTTAATAATACATTTTGAAATATACATTTTAAAGGATTTGTAATTCAGTAAAAAATCTAAAAATAAAATGTCTTTGAAAATATGCACCAATGTTAATCAAATTAAATTAAATAATCGTACATTAAAAAAAAGTCTCTACATTTCCATTGTTATTACAATGAACACTTTTTAATGATTTCAAAATAATGAATAAATGTACAAATGAAATGTACATACGTAGTTAACAAGACAATTAGATAAAAATTAAAAATAAATTTAAAATATAAATAAAATAACATAATTTGTATTAGTACACAATGTTCATTTCTTAGAAGAACAAATATAAAGAAATATTAAGTAATGCTGAAAATGAACACAAATGTAAAACTAAATAAAAAATTGGTATATAAAACAATATATATAAAACCAACGTTGGTCAACTTGGGATTGGCCTTTTAGGAAAGTGTAATATTGTGAAGCTGCTTTGAGACAATACTCTATTGTAAAAGGCGCTATATAAATAAAAATTGAATTGAATTGAATTGAATTGAACGTTACATTACAGTAAATGAAAAATCCAAAAAAGACCTGCTTAACCACATCACATCATCTTAACCCCCATGTTAAAAATGTGGATCAGTCTACAAAGCAGAGTATTGGTTAGAATTGTACCTGGCATCGACAGAGCTGGGGTCTCTTTGCTAGTGTATCCTATTACACCCACTTTTTGAGAGTCGATGGTGAAGATTTTGTAAGGTAAAAAATAACCGCTAATATTTGATGCAATGGCGTCTGCAGGCTTGATGTTAGCGCTTAGGACAGTGAACTTCACCTTCTGCAGGAACGGCTTTAGTCCCTCCCAGCCATTGTCAAACTCATGGTTTCCTATTGCCTGGATGGAAGAGTCACACAACACACAAATCAAAGACTGTTGTCACCTGAAGGTCATGTAATGACTGAATCAGACCAATGGTGACTCAGTGGTTAGAAATCAAAAGGCTGTGAGTTCAAAATGGTTGTTTATTTTACAAAATGACCCCAGCTGTTTAACGAAAGGAAACAAAACTTCCACCGAAAAGGCATTAAATATTCTTAAACTGGATTTTCAATTTACCCACAAGAAACCTTAAGATGACTGAGAGGAACAACTGGTTGGCTTGTCAGGACAGAAGATTTATCCATAAATTACACTTGGCCAATCAACTTGATTGATTGATTGACCTTTAGGAACGCCAAAGGCTCTTTCTAAAAACCTTTAACATAACCGTGTGCCTCAAAACAACAAAAACGAATCTAAAATTGATCTCAAACAGCAATCTTGAAAATTGTAGGTCGATTTTTGTTCCGGCAGATTTACTGCCTTACCACCTTGAAGCATTGAGGTGCAGAGCTAAGCCTTCCACGCTTATTATGCTTATTGTTAGTCCAGCTTTAAACCTTTCACGCTTATTACAGTGAAGTGCTAGCATCAAAGGTGCTGGTGGAGACAGGTGTTAAGGCAGGGCTTTACCAAAACTCAGCGGGACGCTGTGTAGATCTGCAGTAACTTTGACACGCTCAAACAGACCTCGGCTTTAGGAAAATGGAAACCGCTTTGGGAAAACGCCTTCACTGTTTACGTGCCATTCGTGTCCCAATACGCCAACCGAAATCGGGCTAGCAGTTATAATGATCACCCAGGTGGCTGGCAAGTGATAGGACATTCATATCAGAGGTCAAACCATGAGCATCAGCACCCTAATTTTTTCCACCCCTCCAGTCGTAATGATGGAACCAGAACCAATCATCACCAAGTTTCACTAATGATGGAAATGTTCACATAAACAACTCCTTTAGAGCACCATATGGTTTTCTTATTTGACCAGCTCTGGGTAAGGCCACTGACATGACTCATCTGACCCAAATGTTTTCCTACTTGGGTTAGAAAACAAGAAATAGTCAAAACAACAAACCAGTCATTTTCTGCTTTTCAAAAAAATAATACATCATATGGCTGGTATGCAGCAGAAGAGTCTAGTAAATACTACTTAGATTTCAATATCTACTTCAAAATGTGGTTTGTCCTATAAATTTATTTTATATAAATATAATGTATTTAATACAAAGCCATGTAATAGAGCAGCAAGAATTTTGGAATCATTTATTAGAAAGCTGTTCATCTAATTATTGTCATTGGTATTCTGAGCACTATACAACATATTTATTTAAACATAAACAATGCTTTTTGGTTTCATGATTCGTTTCAGTAGTAGGCCAGTTCTAAGGTAAGCTGGAACTTTATTAAATTTATTTCCATATTTACCTCTTGACACTCACACTTCTTGAAACTTTCGCATACTTTTAACACAGGAAACCTCACAAGCCCTCCACTCTGAATAAAGCAGATCAAACAAACGCTCATGTCTTACTATACAACATTTTGGTTTTGCTTTTGCTCTACACAGGCAGTTACTCCCACACAAATGTTAATGTTGTTTTGTGCTCTCTGATCTATCTGCTAAAATTCTAATATGCTGTGCTAATAAACAACTTGGGATTGAACAAGCCGATTCCACTAGCAGATCAGAACATAACATTAATGTTAGAATAAGTTAATTCTATTCAAACGCTGTAGACTTATTTACACACGAGCGTTAGCGCTGGCCCTGACATGAGGACATCTGTAACAAATGTACAACCTGTATGCTTACCATGGAAAATATTAACTAGGGTTGATTTGTACTGTTTACCCTGGTTTTGTAAAAAATGAAAAACTGTAGAAAAGTCTACGTCGATCTACAGTTTAAATGTATTTGACTCACTTGATTTGTTTGTTCTGAACATAAGAACCTGAACCTGTGTAATTATATACAGTCCTCCACAAAATTCTATTAAATTCCTCTTGCACCCCAGGTAAAGATGACAAAAAGGTTTATGTGAAATTAAGAGCTAAATTAAGAGCGAAATTAAGAGTAAAGAGCTTAATCTGACACTGAATATGGAATACTTTATAGTATGATAAATATTGAATACATTGTAAAATCTTGTTTGACAATAAAACAACAACAATTAGTCTTCTCCTAGAACATCTTACAATGTTTGGGATAAAAAATAGCCGGGAATTTGAGAGCGTTCCTCTTTACAGAACTTCTCCTGATGGTTTAGGGTAATATCTCTTCTCTTTTGTAACTCTATTCTTTAGGTTGCTGATTCTGTAGGCTTTAGTGATCTGATCAATTTGACCGATAAATTTGATAAAAGGCAGTATTTATTTAAGCACTTTGTGGTCAGAAGTCTGGACTAAAAGACAACAAATATATATATATATATATATATATATATATATATATATATTTTTCATGCTTCTACAAATGTCATAGCACTTTTTGTTCTAGAATTATTGTAAACATAATTACAATGAAAATATTCATTACAAAGTATAATATTTATTATAATATTTTGTTACAATTATTATAATAATTCCTGTTAATGATTAGATGCTGTTTATTTCGGTAAATATTATTATTATTATCATTATTATTATTATAATTACTATTATTATCATTATCATAACTATTATTATCATCATTATTATTACTATTATTATTATAATCATTATTATTATTATTACTATTATTATCATTATCATTACTATTATTATCATCATTATTATTACTATTATTATCATTATGATCACTATTATTATTATTATTATTATTATTATTAAGTAGAGCACTAACCATGGCATCGTAGCCCATTTTGTTCATAAAGTATGCAGCCTCTTCTCCTTTATAGTAGTTAAACCAGACTGTTCCCTGAAACTGATCCCCCGCGTCCAGTAGCAGCACGTTCTTGTCACTGCGCCGGATCTCCTGGACTTTGGTGAAACGCCGCGCAACTCCAGCGAAACAGGGACTTTTCGTGCATTTTCCCGAGTCCTTGCTCGTTTCCTCCACCCGCGCGTGCACGTCGTTTGTGTGTAGAAGCGTGAGCTCCCAATCCGCCTCCGCGCAGCACGCGCTGAGCACGAGCAGCAGCGCGAGCCTCGTGCACCATGTCACTGCAAAGCAGCGCATCCCGCGACCTCTGGCTGGCTGTCTGCGGTAAGCGGGCGCTTAAAGTCTCAATTCTTCCATCACGCTACAGCTTAAATACAGCGCGCCTGAAAAAAGGCGGGGATTTAAGCTCGTGGGTGTTTCTACTGAACTTGACTTTTTGCGTAGTTAAGCAGATAGTCTACTGTAGAGATAGAGAGGATGTTCCACCAGTAGACATGGCTCTTCTGAGAATTATATTAAGTGTAGACTTATACTTATACTAATATATAATTCAAAAACATTCAGAATGGCACCGATGTTGCCATGTCTCCCCAAAGAAGACAGCAACCAAGGTCTATGTATGGAAATACATTACTGAAGGATGATGCACGACTTTGCAGTTTATTTAGTTAATCACATTCTCCATTATGCTCGGTTTAAGTCAAGATAATAACTTAGTCTTACTGAGCATCGTAGATTGTGTTTTATTAGGGAAATTATCTCATTCAGATATACAAAAACAGTCGAAAATAAAAGACTGCGTTATTCCCGACTGATAATGAACAGCACCGATGTTGCCATATCTCCCCAAAGAAAACAGCAACCGGGTTCTATGGAAGTCTATATATCATTGTATTTAATACGTAAGCATTTGTAAACTAGTGTAACCGGTAATTTTCCTTTTAGACTATAAAGCCATTAAACAAAACCAAATGGTCAAAAAAATATGATGGACGGGTCCCCTGTTGAGTCTTGGTCCTTCTGAGGTTTCTTCCTACCACTTTCAAGGAGTTTTTCCTTGCTGCTGTTGCTCTAGGCTTGCTCAACTTGGGATTGGCCTTTTTTAGATAATGTAATATTGTAAAAAGCACTATAGAAATAAAATTGAATAGAATTGAATTAAATTAATAAATGAGGGGAAAAAAATCTTTTGTCCTTCATGTCGAGTCATCAGTTCGGTATGAGTTAATGAGAGCGAATCTGGCAACCCTAAAGTAGTCTCGGAAGTGCAAAAACTGCAGAAGTACAAAAACTGTGGTACGGCAACGGCAAGTGTATTGTTAACAAAATGTGGCCCAACTGTGGCTGGCAACAATAAAGTTTTTATGGCATTCAGACTTTGCCGGTGTCATAGCTGTAGCAAATGATGTCTCTATATTATATAGAAAAAGTATAAAAATACATTACTGATGGATGATGCACGACAGTTTATTTAGTTAATCAGATTCTCCATTATGCTCCGTTTAAGTCAAAATGATAACTTAGTCCTACTGAGCATCATAGGTTGTGTTTTCAGGAGAATGATGTAATTCAGACATAAAAAATAGTCGAAAATAAAAGACTGCGTTATTCCCGACTGATAATGAACAGCACCGATGTTGCCATATCTCCCCAAAGAAAACAGCAACCGGGTTCTATGGAAGTCTATATATCATTGTATTTATTACGTAAGCATTTGTAAAATAGTGTAACTGGTAATTTTCCTTTTAGACTATAAAGGCATTAAACAAAACCAAATGGTCAAAAAATAGGCTTGCTCAACTTGGGATTGGCCTTTTTTAGATAATGTAATATTGTTAAAAGCGCTATAGAAATAAAATTGAATTGAATTGAATTGAATTAATAAATGAGGGGAAAAAAATCTCTTGTCCTCCTTGTTGAGTCATCAATTTGGTATGAGTTAATGAGAGCGAATCTGGCAACCCTAAAGTAGCCTCGGAACAAAGTGCAAAAACTCCAGAAGCTGTGGTACGGCAATGGCAAGTGTATTGTTAACAAACTTTGGCCCAACTGTCGCCGGAAATAATAAAGTTTATAATGGCGTTCAGACTCTGCCGGTGTCATTCTGGCTGTGAGATTTGATTTGAAGCCATTCAGCTCATTCCACGTCAGTATTTGTGCTGAGGGAAAAGGTAAGAGTGGCCCCGACCTGTGCCATCACTCGTTTGTAATCGGAACAGAAATGACAGAAAGGACTGGCACTGTTAATGCCAGGATCTGCAGGTCTACGGGTTGTGCTTGATACAGTATTGGCTATCAGTGTGACTTTCCAACTAGATTAAATAGATATCTACAGGGTGAGGCTGCGGATGACCCCACCTTACAGTTTCCCATTTTTCTGCTTTCTTTCCTTCAGTTTTCTATTACAGCAGAAAATTCATTTATGACACATCCATAAATGACACATCTAGCCATGTGCAATGGTTGAGTGAAATACAATAAACTTTTTGCAATAGCATGCTCTTCGTATTACAGTAAAGATCTGTAGAGTGATCTACTCTCTAAACGGAACTTAAGTATTTTTATTACCTACATTTTGGTGGAGATTCAGATGAAGCAGCCATCTAATATACTTGCCCACCACTGAGGTGAACCTGGTTCAGTTTCCAGTGGTGCCTTCCTGTCAAGTTGGCATCATATGCATTAATAAGTTTTTTTCTTTTTTATGTATAATAACACACATAATACAAGCTTCCACTTTTCAGTTTAGAGTCTACATATTCTCAATTCACAGTTCTATAAAATACAACAGAAAAACCTTTTGTATTATATTTCATATTGTAAGATTTTGCACAAAATCATTTGGCTACAGTAAGCCGTTACTAGCATCTAGGTGAACATCTGACTCAAATACCTGGATCCATTTTGATGTGTGCCTTTTTTGAGGAACCCCGTGACCTCTGATGATATTCACAGTCTTTGTAAGGCTTTATAGTCATCCATCACGTTTAGCTTTAGATTTATAGAGGTCTTCTCTGTTAACATTCTCAGTTCCTCAGTAATGGTTGGATGCATTGCATCTAAGTTGTTTCCTGTAAGTAGTGCATCCACGTGGTGGATGTTACTGTTAAGCAAAAAATCCTCCAGTGCAATTACTGCTTTGCAGATGTTTGGACTTCTAGCTAAATATGTCCAGGTGTAATTTCAACTCTTCTCACGTGTGGCTTGCTGAAGTTCATTGGTGCATTATTCCTGCTCCACAGATTTGTCTTTTGTTACAACCCATGTAAAGTTGTTTTGTATTAAGCAGATAAAAAGTTGCCGCTTTCTTTAAATCTGTGTCCGTAAGTCTGAGGTTGTCTTTTTTGTTGCAGTCAGACAAACAGACACTTTTTTTAGGAAAAAATCAAGAGCTGACCTTCAGTGTGATTTTTCCAAGTTAAGGAAAGTAACAGTACAAAGCACTTCAGAAAGCACTTCACAAACCAACAAAAAAACAACCAGGTGCTACTGATCAGTAGACACATGCAGACACAGACTCCACACAGTCAGGACCCAGGCTGATGCACCCTGGGATTGAACCCGGGACAGAAATGACACTATGCCAGGAAAGGGCTATTCAGATGCTTCTCTGAACAAAATAAAGTTGTGCTTAAACAGACACAGGCCTTTCTCTAATTAACTGTTATCATGTGTTATCATCGCAATTCTGAAGTAATGCTGCTAAAATGGCTTTCCAGTCATATGTGAGTCAATCGTTTCAAGCTTTTGTAATGTCTCAACCATAATTAATTCCATTTCATTTGGGCTTTTTGTAATAATATGAAATTACATTTGATTAAAAGACTGTGATTTCAAACTCTGTGGACACTTTACCAGTAAGCTGGCTCTATACTTACAAACTACAAGATTATTGTACAGGCAATACCTGTATAGCTATTAGCTAGAAATGCTAGACATATGTGGACTGTGTTTTCCAGGCCATTTGATTAGTTCATACCAACTACTTTAATGGAAAAAAAACACTCCCTATTTAAGCTCAGTTATTCCCATGTAGGATGGTGTTAAAAATGTAATTATATATTTAGCAGAGGTTGTAACATCAGTGCCATTCAAACTGATTTTTTTTCTCACTGGTATCACTGGTCAGTAAAGGTCCAAAGAGCAGACCAACAAAAAAGAACCTAACTCCCATGCTGTGGTCACTACAAGAAATGCCCCATTTACCCTGACTTACACTGTAAATAAGACGTATCTTTTAAGTTACATTTGAATCCAAATTGCAAGGTGTCACGCTGTCCCGCAAAAAACAAGTCAATGTTCAGACCATAGTGGTTTTCACAAGGGCGGTGTAGAAGACTGTGGTAATGACAGCTTGGGTGAGACCTACCATTTCTGTCCCCAAAATAGACCAAACTTGGCTGATTATAGCTCTGATGCCTTTCATGAAGTGGTATATTCATTACCATTTAAACCTGATTTTGTGCAGTCAATATCCCTCATGAATAAAAAAGATACTTTTAAGGTGGAGAGTCTAAAACGCTTAATGTGAAGAAAATGAGTGTGGCTTAATGTACTTAAACAGTGACCTAGGAATTACGATATCAATGATTACTGATCATAAGTACTCTCTACTTAATTACTTAATTACTCTCTAAGTAATTTAACACTGAATACTCCCACAGCCTATTAACCCTTACCCGTAACTTAGGAGTACGTACTTCCACAGGCAAAAACTCATTTAGAACACAAACTATTAAAAAATAGTTGCAAATGTTGCAACTATATGACAGATAGTACAAAAAAGGTGAACTTTAGTTTAAAGTACGGGCACTGCATATTACGAATAATTAAAAAAGTAATTAGAGCTTAAATAAATAAATAAATTGCACATCTTTTCATTATAAACAACAATATAAACATCGTCTGCTTATAATAAATAAATACAGAGTGATTCAAAAGTCACTGAACATGTCTCGTGTTGCGTCATGGACTTTTTTCACAAAGGCTACCAAAACCGTAGTTGAGGTTTCTTGGTTGGTACCGTTTATTGGGTGATCACGGCGTGGTTTGTCATCCACAGTCCCGATTGAATTTGGCTATGAGGGGTGTAACAGTGCTGTATGAAAATGGTGATCTTTCTGGGTGTTGGTTGTTAAAGTCTGTTGCTATGACACGGCAGCTGTGTTCCATCAAAATCACCAACTCCATCTGCAGTTACTTGTGACGAACAACAAAAACTTTGAACTTTTTGTGTTGATAACTTTTGAGCCACATTTCTGAGACTGTTCTGGTTTTCTTTTATATCCTTCCCACCACCTTCCTATTGGAAAAACTTGCCCTTGATCCAATATGGAGGCTTTCAAGATGGCGGCCATGTTTCGGACATAGCCTAAAAGATAACCCCTACTCACCCATTACTTGCTGGGGCATTCAGATATGTAACTTTGCCTTTTGTTTCTTAAATAAAATGCTGTCCTCTGACTAATAGATATATTAAGCAATAGATATAATACTATTTGTAGCACACAAATGCAAAGTTTGGATATTATGTATATAGATACTGTTTAAAAGAGCAGACAAAATGTGTCATAATTATTCATTAACGACTTCCTTAACTTTTTCTCAGCATCAAACAATCAATAAGCAACTGACCAATCAACGGCTGTACAGAGTAATTATGATCAAAAGGAACTGAGCGTGGGACTGTGGCCTAGTGGTTAAAGTACTGGACTTTGAACCAGAAGGTCCAGGGTTCAAATCCCACCTCTGCCACAGTTGGGTCCCTGAGCAAGGCCCTTAACCCACTATTGCTTAAATTGTAAGACTAAGACTGTAAGATTAAGTCGCTCTGGATAAGGGCGTCTGCTAAATGACTTAAATAAATGGAAATGGAGAGGGGTGTGTTGTTCCTAGGTCACTCTTTCAGTACATTAAGCCACTTTTCAGATCCTCCCCTTTTAAAAATAACTACGTATCCAGTTATGACGTTTGCAAGCTGAATCTTACAAACACTAGAGGGCAGAACAGACTCAGGAATGGATTTCTTCTGGAGTGAATTTTAAAATGTAAAACAGAACGTGTTAACAATTTTATTCACATGGCTTCAACGGTGGCATAAGAAAATCCCCCACACATGGTAATAATAGACATTACATACAGAACTGTAGATCACTGTCTGTTCTAAATATATGCACGTTATAGTTTTATTCATTTATTCTTTATCTTCCGCTTAATCCACACGGGTCGTGGGCCAGCCGGTGCCCACCCGGCAACTCCAACTCGCCTATCGTAGGGCACACACACTCTTTTAGAGACACCAATTAACCTAATACACATGTATTTGGACTGTGGGAGTACACGTGCACGTTTAGAATTAGCATCCAATTGCCATAATGACCACCATAAAGGAAAGCCTCTGGACTGGGAAACCACTGCAAAAATCCTCCAAAATGAATCAGAAAAGGGAAATGTTTATATTTGATTGAGTGAAGTGCCTTTAAATTGACACATTTTATTTTCTACAGTGGTGTTTCGGGTTCTAAACATTGACTTGGCAGCAGACTTCATGTACTGTTAACTAAGTTTCCTTGACTACCATGGTTCAAGGTAAAAAAGAAATGTTAATTATGAGGCTTGAATAAAAAAAACATATCAGTACATGCTGGCTTTCCTAAACAGGAGCCTTATTGAGTCTGTCACAGACAAAGGAATCAGCAGCATCATTGGTGAAACGTTTTCGTCACGTGTTATTTCTGGTGGCGACAAGGGTTTACAAACGGTAAGTTAAGTAATCAGGTTTTGTGCTATCAACGAATCCTACTCAAACTGATCAGACTGAACAGGAAATACATGTACACTGAGAAAGTGCCTTATCTGTTATTAGTAACTGCTTGTAAATAAGAAAAAAAACTATCAAACAGAACAGAACTATCCAAATGAACATGTGTTACTTGGATTGGATTTCATGGAACCACTCGTTCAAACTTTTTTCACCGTATTTATTACATTTGTTTCCCAGTCGACCTGCCTGTCACAAACAGCATCCTCCTCACACATCACCGAAGTTCAGACGCCCAGACCAAGTGCCACTTGTGAATGAAACCGAATTAAGACTGGAACAGAAAATGTATGAAGCAGTGTTGTGCATAAATGATTAATTGCATGGAATAAATACCCCTTTCAGAGAAATATGCGATGTAAAATTGCAACGGCGTCAAATCAAAATAAGAACGCATTGGTTTGCAGGTTCTGTTGCGTGTTTGCGTTTCATTCATTCTACATAGTTCAGAGGATTAGTATACTAGCATACTACGTAGTAAGTATTTTTTTACATTTTCATACTAGCATATAAATATTGTATAATTCTCTCAAACTAGCAAATCATTGTATACTACACACAACTGCTACCTACCATGATTGTTTACACTTACCATACTAGCAAATTGTATGTAATACCTATAGCTCTCAATAATATATATATATGCATACTACCATGCTAACTTTTAAATATTAATCATCTCTAGTATATATTGCTTATCCTGCCATATTAAGTAGAACATTTTATTTAAAATGACACATTAGTCAAAGTCAAATTTATTATAAAGAGCTTTTTACAATGGTGCATTGTACAAATAAAATTTAAAATATGATATTATATTAAAATGCCAATCCCAAATTGAGCAAGCCTAGTGTGATAATGGAAAGGAAAAACTCCCTGAATATAGAAGGAAGAAACCTTGGGAGGACCAAGACTCAAAAAGGGACCTGTCCTCCTTGGGTGGCCAGATGTTAAGCATCTGCATTATAAATAAATGTACTAATCACATTTATACAGGAGCATACTGTTTGTTTGTTTATTTGGCTTCTTTAACGCCAATATCGGCATTAGTGGCCATCTTAGCGACATGTCTTTGGACTGTGGGAGGAAAAGCAAAGCAGATGTGGACAGGTTACAGTTCTGAGCCGGTTTTCTTTTCTTTTTTTTTTTTTTTAACAAGCTTTTAAAAGTAAATCAGAGTCAGTGACATTCTGCTCTTGGTTTTGTTTCTGATTTGGTAGAGCATATTGAAATAGCTACTGAAACAAATCTACTAATAGATCGTTTGTATGCATAAGTTACATGCTGCATTATGTTCTGTGAAACAGGTCGTTGACAATAGTTTTTTTTCCATTCACCCATAATCCGCCGCTTAATACACATGCGGTTGCGGACCGTAGATGGGGCACCACACGCACATAGTCACACACTAAGGGCCACTTTAGAGACACCAGTTAACCCAACATCCATGTCTTTGGGCTGTGGGAGGAAACCGGAGTAAACCAACGCAGACACGAGGAGGACATGCAGACTCCATACAGAAAGGACCCAAGCCGTTCCACCCTGGGATTGAACCCAAGACCTTCTTGTTGTGAGGCAGCGGTGCTACCCACCGAGCCACAGTGCTGCCCCACAGGAGCATATTAAATAGAGTATATACTACTCATAACAGGATAGTATGTATAGTATGAGTCAACTATGCTGGGTAAGAACCAACCTATATGTATGGCAGAAGCATGGAACTGTTCCAGGTTAGACACAATTTACATTTCCAGCATTTATCAGAAGCCCTTATCCAGTAAATTAAAGGTCAAGAGTTTAGCTTAAACAATAAACTGGGGAAACATGGTTTAGCCAGGGTGATAACTCAGCCATTTGAACAACAGTCCCGAACTTTATCGACAAGCCACACTGTCCAATAACACTGTGCTAGGGGTTATGGGAAAGAATTAGAATTCCACCCAGACCCTAACAAGACAGATGAGGACTCCCACTTAACCTAACACAAATCTTGTATTTTCTTGTTCTGCAATCTTTATACATTCTAACAAATGTAAACAAACCCGATTCCCATGTTTAGGCTGGATAATCACAGCTCTTATGCATTCAGCAGCTTTGTGTTGCAGTAAATAATTTAATACGCACACAGGATCGTCTGGCTGAAATGGGACAAGAAAGAGTTGCTCTGTTTGTCTATGCAAATGTTTTCCTTTTAAAGATAAATTGCTCAGATAAAAAGTGCCTTACTTTGTTGCGCTCTGCATATAAAGATAAGAAATAGGAACAGGCACAGCACATTCAAAAAACCAATGCAGATAAAGAGAGCTGACTAATATCTGTTTATTCTGAATACGAGCCAAAGACAGACAATAACTGGTCTAATTAGGCCATCCAGCTGATGCTCCAGAGGCCCCAACTCTGTGTGTACAGATGGTGACGTTAAAAAATGGTTTCTTCTGGTCTGCAAACTTTCAATTTCCTATACATCAAAGCCATTTCAAGGCAGTTTGAAAGCCATATTTTAATTATCAATGGTCATAAAAGATTATTCTCATAAATAATAATAATCAACAGATTTATCAAATAAACATAATGGCTTAATGTTTGATTTCTGTTATATCAACCTTGGTCATTGTTATTATTATATTTTTTTATCAACTTTCATCATCACTGTGTATAAAATATATAAAAATAGAATATTACATATAGAATATAAAAAAGAGGAAAAAAGACAAA
>JAVSBV010135216.1:0-16955 GCA_033117975.1 Parotocinclus spilosoma | reverse complement strand
GAAAGTATATATATATATATATATATATATATATATATATATATATAATTTGCAATTTTTTTTGAAAATATATGTATACATAGTCATGAAAATACAGAAAACTGCATTATAAGTTGTATATAACAATATTTTTCAGGTCAATATTTTTTTTGGAAAAAAACTGATCCCATAAGACATATCTGAGAGAGGCAAAAGGATTTGAATCTCTAGGGTTTGTTGCTGATTTGAACAAAAAAATATATGTTTCCATCAATGGAATAAAAATTATGGTGTGAGTTGGTAACCATATTGCACTTAAAAAACAGGAATGTACCTGAAGTTACAGCATGTTTGAAGTAACGTATCATGTCATGAACTAGAGATTGCTGATGACCTTGGGAAAAAAAAACATTGTTACCCTTGCCATAAGTTTACATATACAAAAGAACCCAAGGTAACTAAATAATAATAATAATAATAATAATAGCAATAGTAAAATAAAAATAATAATACAATTATAGTCTATATATACAGTATCTCATGTCTATGCACAAAGAGTACACCCCTCACATTTAGGTAAATAATTTATTATATAATTTCATAGGACAGCACTAAAGGTGTGGAATAACAGTGCACATTTGCTGTGTCCTCAAAATAATACATAACCATTAATGTCTAAACCACTGGCAACAAAAGTAAGTACACCCCTAGGTGAAAATGACCAAATTGTGCTCAAAGTCTCAATGTTTTTGAGGCCTTTTTCACTTAGGTGTGTACTTATTTTTGTCGTCAGCACTTTAGACATCAATGGCTCTGTGTTAAGTTATCTTGAGGGTACAGTAAATTTACACTGTTATACAAGATGTTACATTGACTACTTTATATTGTATCATAGTGTCATGTTGACCCATGAAGATATATAATAAGATCTTTACTCAAGATATTTACTATTTATTTCAAGAATTTGCATATACAATTTATTCTAACAAAGAATACATAATTCAGTTGAGCTGTAGCATGTGTCCTACTCCCTTGCAATTTCATCTATTTTTAATGAATATGTATGAACTGTAAGCAAAAACTTTAAGTTAGTAGACGGTCAGTATGGTGGTTCGGTCGGTTCAATCCCAGCGTGGAGTGGCCTTGGTTCTTTCTGTGTGGAGTCTGCATATCCTCCCCATGTGTGCATGGGTTTACTTCTAGTACTAAAGTTTCCTCCCACAGTCCAAAGACGCGTGTTATGTTACTTGGTGTTTCTAAGGTGTCCCTTAATGTGTGACTGTGTGTGCGTGCCCTACGATGGATTGGCGCCCTGCCTAGGGTTGTTCCTGCCTTTGCGCCCAGACCCCGTGTGCATTAAGCAGAAGATAATGGATGGATGGATAAAATTAGTAGACCCATACACACCTGTGAACAGTGGAGTGCTTTGTCTACTATCATGATAATATTTTACCACAGTGTTCAGGAAACCAATTTTACCACTCTGTATAAAACTGAGGTTAAATTATTTATTGGGTTTATTTATTATTAACCTATTTATTAGGTTATTAATTATTAACTGGTGTCATGTAGCATTTTCCAAGCTGTGCTATTTTAAGGATAGTATGGATGGCAGAAAACACTTATATTTTTGCTCTTTCAAAATGTTTATGAATTCTGATAGCTAAAATGAACCCTGTGTATGCAAAGATAACCATGATTTGAGCACATAATAAATACATTTGCGAGTGACGGCCATGGTCTGTCCGCCTTTTTGGTTTTCCACTCCACCTTTATGTAAGCAAAGATGGTGAGTAGTGAAAACAGAGTTGTGCATGACTCACCTAAGTGTGCAAAGTGGTAACTCTAATTTTTGACTCCATTATTATGTTTGCAGTATAACCAAGGCACTCTTTCAAGTCATGCGTCAATCTGGAATCCTCCTGACTAAACTGTGACTCATTAGATAATGTAAGCCTGTGGAACAGCATATGGATATTGAGGGGTGGCGGGTGATGTTTTATATTTTTGCATAAATGTAAAAATTTTCAAAGGTTTTACAAACTCTTATGCATCACTGTACTTTTATGTTCTGACAAAGGGTGATCTTGGTATTCTTGTCCTGCCTTGTTTCAGCTCAGTCTTGGATACTGTTTGTCATGACTTACTGTGTGCCTTCATGTCTTTGGCATTAAAGACATGGCTATTTTCTATAATATTTCTTACCGTACTAACAGACAATCCCATCAAAACACATATATAATTTGTTGTTTCATTCATGCAATGTGTTCCTCAAGGATCTGTTCTGAGGCATCTTTTTATACCATACTCTTGGTTCCATTGTGTAACATCACAACCTCGGTATCCGTTGTTATGCCCAGAGCTACAGCAGTAATTCCACTTGCTACACCTGTTTCTGTAACTGTAACTGCTTTGAAAATATAAACTTTGTGGGATACAAACTTGTAACTACAGATATCAAGGTGTGGTGAAATTAATTTGGCAGCTCCAAAGACTGTGTAAACAAAATACACATACAGAACAAACAAAATAGTACCAGTGTATGGGGTAAAGGGGGATGCTACAAACATAAAAAAAGCAAACATACAAACATAATCTAATACACATGGGAGCATATAAACTATATAAAGAGTTGAATTCTATCCATACAAAGATATAATGCTTTACAGTTAGCAATGAACTGGTACATTGAGGAACATAACATCACAATTCTTATGAGGAGAAAAAAAATTCTGTTTGACTGCTCCTTGTTTAAGTATTTTAATATGAAAAACTAAATTACAGTATTAGCTGTAGATTCTTCACCTAAAAGATTAACTTAAATGTTACATTTGTATTGAACAAAACAAGATGTGTTTTTTAACTTCTTATATTTAACCTTTCTATTAAAAGAGTTATTTCAATATATCAAAGTTATACAACTCTTTTTCAAATTAATATTATATTGAAGTGTTTCTTAATACTACAGGTTATCTTCTCTACCATAAAAAGGGAACTGGAGTGACTACAAAATATGTCACAGTAAAACTTCTAATATGGATTTCTTCTAAATAGGAAGAGGTGAACTGCCATTTAGAGACCAACAGACTGCCATGTGTCTGCTGCTGTTCTTTTTCAGGAAACAAAATTCACGTGTTTAGTCTGTCTAGGTTCACTTTAGCTTGGCATTGTCTTACTGAATGACCTGTGATGTCATGTCTCACAAAAGGAAAACAAAACCTGGGAGACAGTGATAAATGGTATTTATGTAGTTTTGATAACATGATATATACACAAGTGAAGTGGTTTGCCAACTAATTTATTTGGGTCCTCATTGAAGTAGAACACAGAGAGTGCCGAACTGGCACTAAGAGTAATGTTTAATTATTGGTTCTTCAACAAGATCAGTTACAAATGAAACAATCAGGTTTTGAACAAACAAAGTTTTGATTGAAACTTATATTGAAATTTACTCCTGATTAGGAACCAAACAAATAATTTACTTTCACAATTGATTTTTTTTATTTAAAAATGTAGCCATTCTCTTTCAGTTGAGACAAAATTTCAATACCATTTCCTTGACCATGAAAGTCCCTTTAGAGTCTAAGCAAACTTTTTTGTTAACCAAAGGTATGTGTAAAGTATAGAATACAATCAGGCATTCAATACATGTATGTATGAAAATGATCTTGCATGAAAACAAGTATTCATGACTGTTACATTATAGTGATTTTGCAGAAGAGCAAAATATTTACCTTCTGTTGTTTTTGTTGTTTTATTTGATCATAATAAATAACTGATTGAATCATGAATTTATCTTCATGAAGTGCCAGGACATAACCAGCAGTACAGGGCGCAATGTGGAAAAGGATAAGGTGACAATCAATCGCAAGTATAGTATAGATTCTGAAGTTTACTCTGTGCAACATGATAGACTTATTAATATATTTAAATACATTGAAATACCGAACTGTGAATATATTATATATTCACAATATATTAATATCTTAATGGTGATCATTGTTAAAAATGGCTAACTGTTCTAAATGGCACACTTGTTGTAATTCACTATATTCTACATATCATACTGTATATGCACTTCTCACATATTTAATTAGGGATTGTTTGGGATTAGGATGTTTCATTAAGAAATACCCCCTAATTTTTGTGAGCTGTATAGTTTTACCAGCTTAAAACACAGGTTGATGGTGGTAAATAATTTCAAATACTTTTAACAACATGCATGGTGCATGACAGCAGCTTGTCTGCTGCTTACAACAAAATACCTTAGAAAAAATCATTCCAATATCATTGCTGTTTTTGTGTGTGTGTTTTGAATGCTACGCCTTGGTGGGTTCCCTCTTAAAAGTCACAATGAAGTGTGGTGATTCAACAAAAATGATAAGGCATGGAGAAAGTAATTTTATCATTATTATGGAAGTAATAAATACATTAATGTATGTTATATTTTCCACAAATATGACTGTGTAATGCTTTGTAATGAAAAAATGATTTCATTAGTTTTTATTTACAGGCAAGCGAAAAATGTGATTAACCTCTTTAAACAAAGACAATGTGTTTAAGTATTTTCATCGTTTAACATAATTCATTTTGAATTATTTTTGTCTCCATTTGTTTACATTCAGTGAGTTTTATTTGAATAGATCCTGTGCTAATTTTCTTTTTTTTTTTTTAACAAGGCATGATTATTGAGAATAAATGCAAACATCATACACATATTTTAGTGAACCTTTTGTAAATAATAAAAAAAAAATACCCTAGAAAATGACTCATCTATTGAACTGCTTACACAAATTAGTACTGTTTATCTGGGATCTTAGTAAGTGAGGGCCCAAATGTGCAACTGGGGATTACTTAGAATTCAGCAATCTAGATGAAGGTTGAAGGCTTCCAGCTGCTGTAAGTCTAAGACTGATTAGACTGTGGTACCTGCGCACAAGAACCATTTTTGCCAAGATGGAAACATGCATTTTCCCTTAAATGAAGGGAAATTAAGTTTGGTGGCCCCACATATAATGGAGTGTTAGATGAATGCAGTGGGGAAAAGTAGGAAAACCTGAATACTCAGCTCGCACTTCATTAAAATGTTATTACCACAACTGCCCGTAGCACTTTTGGTTTAACAACATGTCCATGTGTACTGTGTTTAAAGCACTGGCATTGGCACCAGCACTTACAACTTTTCTGGCTAAAAGTGAGGATGGTGGTGACCTGGTGGTAACCTGATGGTGGTACCTGTAGGTAACCTGGATTCCTTGTGCTTACAGTATTATTACAATCTTTAGTGTTTTTTAGAATGTCTTTCACGCAGAAGGATTATAGGTTATTCTTGCGGTATCTTGCATATTGTCATGTGGGCTCAGCTTTTACTACCACAGTCATAGCCCATGGAACTCAAGCAACTTAAGTGAAATTTTGATGGCAGAACACAGACATAGAAGAGATAAAAAGCATTTAATAGAAAGGATTTGTCTATCGAGCATGCAGATGGAACCAGCCTCGACCCAAGACCAGAATCAACCAAGGGGAAGTTGGTGCACTGCATTAGGACTTCTAGGAACTTCATTAGGACATTAGGACATTTAGGAACTTATTCCTGATGGAATAGGTTTATGAACTGGGAATTTCTGCTCAGTGGACTAGGACACCCTTATCCTTTAGCACCCTGAAAAACCAGCAGACAATCCAACTGACAGACAAACCTCTCCTTTTCAAAAAGTCCATAAGTATCAGAATTAATGCCACATTATACTTTCGTTTTTATTATGTTAGGAGTCTGACGCTCCACTCTTTACCCCCTTTCAGTTGTTTTATATTATTTCCCCATTCTTATTATACGTTGAGGGATATGTTTATCCTGCATACTTGGGTCCAAATTAAAACCACCACATCTCGTAAGAGTGTTCTACGCGCTGAGCCACTCAGTATTGTCTTCTGCCTCTGGCAAGGCGAGTTCTGTTTGTTGTTCGGACTGCATTTTAGAACCCCCAAATAGGAGTTCCTGGGTTATCTTTTTTTCATCCCCAGACATACATTATATGTACCTTTACAGGAGTTTTCAGTCCATGTACAGCTTTTCTTATAAAAAAAACAAAGCTGAAAGAATCCCTCTGCAAACTCCATGCAATCTTTTCTTTACTCCTCAAACCTCTCAACACATTCACCTGCTTCCCTAATCTTTCTACAGATGCTATTCTAAAACTTCTATCGTTCAGCAATCTTAACATGTCACCTACAACCCATCCTATTATGAATGTTCCAGGAGACTACTCAAAACCTTCTTCCCTTCATCACCTCTATCATTATCAACTCCTTTATGCCTGGTTCCATTTTGAAGAAGCCTACACTCACCATCTCAGACATCAACAACTACAGATGGGTATCACTTCACTCTGTCCTCTCAAAACAATGTAAATGTACTGTCTACAGTCAGTCATCAACCTTTCTCATACAGAATGAAAAATCTGACTGTCTTCAAAGCAGCAAACTCCACAGAAACTGTCCTGATAGTTGTTTCTGAGAAGCCTATCATCAGTTCTGATCCTTTTTGGCCTTTCAGTACCTCTCCAACCTTATAATCACAGGATTAGACTGGCAGAGGCATGTTTCCTACCTGAAGATGATTTGGATCCTCTCCATGATGCCTGATATGATCATCCCGATAATAACAGGCATCATGATCATATCAGGCATCATGGAGAGGATCCAAATCTGTATCACATGCAATCATAATTGGAGTCTCACAAAACAAAATTCTGGGACCACTTCTTTTCTCTTTCTTTGTCTGCTTTCTCAACTTAATAACTTCACAAACTGTTATATTGTCTATATCCTGCCTTTATCTACTTTAAATCTAACAGGGGTTTAGTTAGATGTGTTATTGGGCTATTGCCTACATGTACTAGCATGAGGTAATGTCTACTAAGAAGAATAGAGATGGCTTACAGAAGGACTGGCTAAATGCTGTAAGTGTAAAAGAAGGTAACTTTAGAAAGTTGGTTCTTGTTACATAATTTAAGCATGGATAACAACACCCAAACATGCAATGGCTTTTTAAGGCGAACAAACAAAAATAGGATAAACAGTACATTTTTGGTAGCAATACAATGGGTTTTTTAAATAAAAAAAACCATGTAGATAGGTTTGTATGGTTTATTAAACAGCCATATTAAAATACAGAACATAATATGTGATTTTGGCACAATACATTCAATAAATAAATGCTCATTATTTGTCTGTGATGCTATGTAAATAAATAAACCATAACTTACTCTGTAATAAATATAGGTAATTCTTTATAGAGATGCATTGCATCAACATTTATTGTAGTTGGTTTATCAAGTCTATAAAGCCAGGGGTAGAAGTAGGGCCATTTGTATATGTCGAATTTAATGATTAAATAACAAAAACTTAGTACAGTAAACAACCTTAAAAGCATACAGTAACATTAAAAAGTAGCATAAAGTAACATTGGTGAAGTTGCAGACCGTAAAACTCTAGACATATCTTAGCATGCTGCCTGGTATATTATTTTAAATCTCAGCGCATGCTAAACACAAACAGTTTATATATATACTGCTCACAACCATTTGGTAATATTTTAAAATGATTATGAAGCCATTAAAAATAAACTGATTATATGTCATTAAAAAAGATAATCGGAAAAGCAAATGAAATGTTAAAGACAGTTGTTGGATTAGACGAATGAGATGCAAACTCAGTTATCATGATTGAGTAACAAGTGACATGTTCATGGGGAGTGAACAAAAGCATGTCAAAGCAGAAAATGCTTAATTAAGCATCTCAAGCTGGACAAGAATACCACACACTGACTGTTCAGTATGTATGGTCACCCAAGACTGCCAAAACACACTGACAGTGATGGGGCATGGGCAGGATCACATTGTCTAGCTGTTCTTGTGGGATCCTCGTCATATTAATTTTGAAATATCCCCTAATTTTTATGAGCAGTGTATATATAGATCATTGCATTACAAAGTGCAAAACCAGTTTGTTTTGTGCTATTTAAATACCAGGGTTCTGCCCTGATGTTGTTAAGGAGAGGGTGTTTACCTCCTTATTCTAGTTAAGTGATGCCTACTTACTTGACTGCAAATCAGTGTTCCATTAAATGCCACAATATAATGAATTTAGAATAAAAATGATTCATTCAAGACTGACAGATCACAGTGTTTTAATCCTGTGTGGTCACTTGTTATCTAATATCCTTATATTAGGCTTAGGTTTCTTGCAGAATAATATTCAGATATTCTGAGCATTTCAAAGTACTGTAAATCAAGCCCAGTGGTTCAGTGAGTCTGGTTTGTGTTGTAATTGATTGCAAAGAGGTAAGTAGTAAATATGACGTTCAACTACGATAGATCAAATGCATTTACTATAATCTGATATGTAGGTAGGGATTATGTCTGCTTTAGCATTAAGAGTTTTTGCAAGTCTCTTACAAAGGCACTAAGAAGATTAGGGTAGACTGTTATAGGATTTACAAAAATGGAATGGATTTGTTGAGTCTATCTCTGGCACGATCCTTGTGTCAATTCCTTGCACGACACTTGCTATTTGAATAAAATAACTATACAGATGCAATTATACTTAAAAATATTACTGTTTGTTGTAAAGTGTTAATAATATAAAGACTGTGGCTTTTACATTAATACATTAATGATGACTTTCAGAGAAATCTGCAATACATCACCAAAGTAAAAGTCAGAGTCTTTACATTTATTAAACAATCTTTTTAACGGCATGTGAAAGGTTTAGCATAATTTAGCCTACAACATCTTTTAATGACCAACTGGGTGAACTTGACACTACAGCTTGATGTTTTTGGTGAGGCCTTGCTACACTAGTCTGATTTTGTTAGATATGACAGCATGATGTCAGCTTCAAAATATATATTATTGATGTCTTGTACCTGAAAAGACATTGGCTCATCTCAAGACATGAACTCATGTATTAAAGTAGACTCATATTTCAGATGAAAGAGATAGGCAATTAGGTTTATCACTTGCTGCTTCCATCAAAACCACTGGCAGTTGAAAATGTGGGCCTCAGTGAATCGACTACATAATCATCAGAATGATCTCAGACCAGTTTAATTTAAAGACCATGCCATGCAGCAGACATGAAACCTTCTGATGTAACATTGCGTCATTTTTAAATATTTTGCATTGCCAATAAAGGAGGAGGTTTAAAGAACCACAGCTAAAGTGGCACTTGAAAGTTTGTGAAAGTCCTAATAGTAGATAAAGAGAACCTAATTAAAGAAACAATAAATTAATATTAGATTTGGTCACTTATTTATGCAGGGAAATTTAACCAGTATTATCAATATCATTACCCCTTGTTTAGCAGTAATTACAAGTTGACTGTTGTTTAGTGCTGTATGTTGGCTTAGAGGACTTTAATCCCATTCCTTTATACAGAACAGCTTCAGCTCTGGGATTTTGGTGGGTTTCCTCACATGAACTGCTAACTTTAGGTCCTTCTTCAACATTTCTATTGGAATAAGCTCAGGACATTGACTTTGCCTTTGCAAAACATTAACTTGATGCTTATTTAACAATTTTTGGTAGAAATGACTTGTGAGCTTTGGGTTGTTATCTTGCTTTAGATTTAGGACACATATAGATGTAAACATACTGTCCATAACTAGCTTCAGAACAACTTGTTACATTAATAATGACAAATCTTCCTGGCCCAGATGCAGCAAAACATGCCTATGTAGTATTAACACCACAATTTTATATCTGACATAAGGTTCTTATGATGGAATGCATAGTTTTCTCCAGAAGTAACGCTACTCATTGAAACCAAAAAGTTATATTTTGATTACATGCATCCACAAAATGTTCTAATAGTCCACATCATCTTTAACAAACTGCATATGGGTAGCATGTTGTTTTTGGAGAGCATTGGCTTTCTCCTTGCAAACCCTGCCATGCACACCACTGTTGTTAAGTGTTTTTGATGGAGTAGGCTACTCATGAACATGAACGCTGTTAATTGGGAGAGAGTCGTTTAGCTGCTTTGAAGTTTTCCCTGGCTTTGGCATTTACAAATAATTGCACACCTTCCTTTTGAAGCTATCTTTTTTGGTCAGAATTTAGACAATCCTGGGGAGAGTAACAATGGATTCAAATGTCCTTCATTTGTACACAATGAAACCAAACTCTTTAGAGATGAGCATCAGCAACTCTTTTCCTTATGTCCGATATTTCTTTTGGTTTTGCGGTGATGATTTTCTTTGATATTGCTTTTTGTTACTGTTATAAATATCAGACTTCTATAGATCCCTGTTTTTAAATACAATAGAGAGCCCATTCACAACTGATCACATTGATCTCTACTCTAATTTCACCTTCATTTTACTGCTGATTGTGTAAATTCACAGATTTGTAACACTGAACAATTTTCCTCAATAATTAAATGACCAAATATAATATTACTTTGTCTTATTTTGTTTGAAAAGCATTTCAAGCTCCCACTTTTCATGTGAAACCTCTGTAAGTGTTTTATTAAATTGATTGCACTGTAATTATGATACAAACATAGTCCAACAAGGGGTGGTATGGCCCTAGAATATCCCTGATATGATGATATTTTATGGATACTTTCGCGATAACGATATATTCTGCAATCTATTTAAACAACAAACAAAATATATTTTATACTTTAAAATACATCACCTCATGGCACTTTTTGGCTTTCCTCGCACTCTGCATGTTTCTGACTGATGTGGTGAACAGATTAGATGCTTTTCCCCCTTTGTTGTTACAGACCTTTTTCATAGATTACATATTGCTATAATTTGTTGTACATCTGATATTTTGTACCAAAACCACCTCCACACTACCAAAATCGTTTGTTTTGTAACAAACCCCTCCACCAAACCACTTTCTGCCATATCTGTTGCTCTGCCTATTAGTCACGTACTGGATGGACACCATACTTTCTGTAAACCCATTATGTCATTATGTAAACACATCGGAATATCACGATATGGATGTTTTATATCGTTTAAAAAATGATACCGATATTATCACGAACAATTCTATATGGCACACCCCTAATTCCAACCCCTGGCACGATGGCTTTACATACATTACAAGAAGCTGCTTTTTATCTGCATCCAGACTAAAGTATCACCAAACAAGCAACATTTAGTCAAACAAACACCTACTAATATTTTCTTACTCAGTAACTGACTGAAGATGGTGTGGCTTCATAATAAGATTTGGAATAAGTGAAGTGTGACATGTTATGGTATATGCTATACTTTAACGTAGTGTCATGATCCAGCACAAGCTGATACTGATAAAAGTTGGGATCAGACCACTCAATGTCATATTAAAATAAATCTAGAAAATTCTGTAGAACTCATAAACCTTTAAGCGCCACTGAACTTTTATCTACAGGATTTCTAAACTGCATACTTAAACATTAGTAGTAACTGCTTCACTAATAATGTTTGCAGGTTTATTATTGTTAATTTAGACTTCAGAGAAAGATTGTGTTTTGTGTTTGTTTTACAGTTTGAGGGATCTACTAATCTACCATCTACTAATTCATAAATCAAGAAGCAGAATGCTCACTGAACATTTCAACCTCAAAAAGGCAAAACAAATCGCTTCAATCAAGTATGCATTGTATTTTCCACCGGAGTTCTATTCCATATGTATTTCATTTTTAAAATCTTATTTAACCATATTTTGTTGAGTAGCAGATGTATTTCTTCATTATTGTACATATTTGTGCATTGTACTGACCAGTTGGTTCGGTTTGCAATACTTTGACGTACATTTTCTCTATTCGTTATTGAAATCAAAAATGTAAACTATACTCTACATGGTGCATCAGTAATTGTAGCCTACTTTACTTTGCATGCCATGCCTTTTTAACAGGTCTGTACTTAATATATGTCTTGGTTGTCTGCAAAATGTTTTACAAGCAATTAAACTGATTCAGAACAATATATATTTTCATACACTTTTTATACTCTGTCTTGACTACAAAATGAAATGCCACCAAGATTTGCCATGTAATCAGTGTCATACACAGCCACACTCTAGCGCAGAAACCTCATGTATGGTGTGGTAATGACTGTTGCTGTCTAGGAAGGAAGTATCCTTTTCGTAAGCTGTGGGTCTGCAGCACGGGCTATGCCGAGCCTTGTTACTGCTCCCTTGAGTCAACACATGCTTACGCTTTAAAAACGCCAGTGACAGGTCATAGTTGCGCCGGCTGGCCACACATCTGCCACTGCAATAGCGGAAGAGGATTATTTCATCACTGATATATCCAAGGCCAAGTTTGCTTACTGTCACTTCCACATCACGGAGAGAGCACGGCTTGGTGCCCTTCTTGGCCCTTTTAGTTCTTTTGACCTGTTTGGCATCTCTCCGAGCTTTCCGCTGCACCAGTGTGCTGATAACCTGCTTCAGCTCGCCCTCTGTGAAGCTCTGGAAGACGTGCATGACTGGGCATGGAACAAAAGGAGATGCTGTTAAATAAATACATTATATAGACATTATATAAATTACAGTATATGAAGAGAATTTAAAAGACCAGAAAGTGACTTACATATTAAAACTAATTTCATTGTATTTGCTAATTGTTACACTAATAATACAATTATGTCATAAAGATAATGCATGAAGAAATTTTTGTTCTTAATCAATGTTTAAAATACAGTTTAAATAAATTGTTTATAATTAGCTTGAAATTACTGGAAAATTGAGATGGAGTCTCTTTTGGTATCTCAGCAAAGAATGTTACTTCTTACTATGTGTGTGTGTGTGTGTGTGTGTGTGTGTGTGTGTATGTGTGTGTGTGATTTTTATAGTATTTATGAAAACAATCCCAATCATAGGCTCATTAACCACTTTATTAGGTACACCTCCTGGTTTCTGCACTCATTATCCATTTTCTCAGTTTCACTTACAATGTAGAAGCATTTTGCAGTTCTCAAATTACAGACTGTAACTTCTCTAAATACTTTCCTAGTCACATTTATTTTGTTTTTCATCACTGCACTGACACTGACATGGTTGTGGTGTGCCAATGCTTGTTGCACTGGTTTGAATGGATCAGACACAGCAGTGCTGCTGGAGTTTTTAAACACCACTGTAACGTGGAGCCCTAAAAATGGTGGACTCAAGGCTTTATTCAGAAAACGGCAGACAAAAAAAACGTAGCCAGGCAGATCAGAAGTCGGTACACAACAAAAGCAACAACGAGACCAAAAGGAAGCAGTCGAAAAGTGAAGTCAGGGAACTGAAAAGATCAGAGTCGGCAACAGTAAGTAGAGCGATAATCCGAATACTAGTGAAGCGCGTAGCTAGCAAGGGAAAACCAAGTTGCTTAGTGAAGAGTGAGAGGAGGAAGAGTGAATATATACTGAGGGTAATAATGAGTGCCAGGTGTGTATGATTAGTAGGACGGTGAGAGTGAACGTGTGGTAGGCTGGGTCTGGTCATGCGAGCAATTCGCAGATGTGACACCTCAATGTCTCTGCTGGACTGAAAATGGTCCACTAACCATAAACCCTCTTTTAGAATCCTGTAGGCAGCATCCTGTAAGTATTACAGGAAATTAAAATAAATTAAAGCAGCATTACCAGCTCAACATACACTAACACAACATCATTGTCACCACAGTGCAGAGAATGATATACCACTCAAATGCTAATTGATGGAATAGAGAACAAAATATGTAGAGAAACAGATGATTCTCTGTAATTGTAGAAGCAGAAAGTGCTTGTATGGCTGACACCCCTTACAAACTAATAAACAATGCAAGACCAAATCATGAGCTACAAAAGTAACTATATGAAATCAACAATAGCATTATGCATAATTACTAATGAATAAAAACAATGAATAATTATTTGTTTCTTAAGATGCTATAGATATCTTATATATAATCCATTAACATTAATTAAAAAAAACACAAAACTACTGAAACATCATTGTGTGTGTAAAATTAGTAGGAATAATAAGTTAATATTGACCTTCCATAGGAAATTATACGTGTTCCAATAGTAAATAATTACACCATAAAAGAGAGTTTACATCTAATACATGGAACAAAACACTGCTGGAAAAGCATTACGTTCTTTTAGTTATATACTGAACATACTTAAAAAATCTAATTGATGTGTTTTATACAGCAGCACAGCATCAAAGGTGGAATCTATCCCAGCAGATGCCAGTCCATCACAGTGTGCACGCACGCACGCACGCACGCACGCACGCACACACACACACACATACAAACACACCAAATGGCCAAATAAATACATGAATCTGGGTTTCCGGAGCCGTGAGGCAATAGTTCTGACCATTTGCACCACCATACTGCTGTTTTGTTGTTTCCTGGTCACTCAAATATTATTACATACCATACTTTACTATAAATGTATTCCCAGATTTTGTAACATATATAAAATGCATAATTTCATATACATTTCACTGGTGCTGATTCACAGTGTGAAATACAAACTTATAGTGAGTATAATAACCCTTACAATGAGATCTCTGTACAAGTGATATGAATATGATGAGTGATGTTTTAGTCATGTATCTACAAATTTTGGTTGAGCTTGTTGATTGTGGGTTGATTATTGGCATGATAATAATCTGTCATTTATATCACATATGATATTAGTTTTAGAGGTTTATATAGTAATTTATATTGGCCCTTGTTAACTACTGGGGTAAGCAATCCACCCTTGTTCATTAATTATGCATAACTGGTTTC
Organism: Parotocinclus spilosoma; assembly: GCA_033117975.1. Classification (NCBI taxonomy): domain Eukaryota; kingdom Metazoa; phylum Chordata; class Actinopteri; order Siluriformes; family Loricariidae; genus Parotocinclus; species Parotocinclus spilosoma. The sequence goes on along the minus strand of JAVSBV010135216.1, from coordinate 2,198 downwards.
ATAAATTAACTACATCAATTCATGTATTGCTCTTGCATAGTTAATAAGTTACTAGGGAACCTTATTGTAAAGTTGATACATATGAACACATTACACATTCTGTGAAACATACTTCGTGGAAACCTACTTCAGTTCCAAGTCAGTTTATGCATTAGTGTTATGCATTTAGCACCAGAGTTTAAGGACAGGTGGCCAAAAAGCACACTGAGTCCTTGTTGACCCACTTAGCACGATTAATTCCACTAATCAGGTGGCTCAGTTTTAATTTGTCTTTGCTGAATGTGTGTCTCTGTAAGGGGACCCATTACTATATCATGACTTGCTGATAAAAAAGGGATTCATCGGGGTGCAATACTTTTATACGCTGTCTCCAAAACCCTTAATATAGAAACAAAAATAGGATAGGAATAAGATTTATAGAATAGGATTTAAACATATTGAGAATCAAATAATGCGTGTGTATATGTGTGTAATGTGTATATAAATGTTGATTGCTGTAAAACTCAGCATGCATGCTTGCCTGCATGTTTCATATGGATATGTAAATGATTACAAGTGAGGTCTGATTAGACACTGCCATTGCATATGACTGTCGGTCACCCCTAATAGTGATATAAGGGACCCTAACAACCCAGCAATATGTCACCAGATTTATCGCCAATCAAGCATTTATGGGACCAGAGTATGCAGGATCTACAGGAACCTGTTTGCTTTCAATGAATAACAGTATCTTATCTTGTATCCAGAATAGAGGTGGCCTAAAAGAACCTCAGTTTTTGTACTGGCACAAATGTTGGTCTTTACAAAGTTTGCTGTTTGTTTTTTTAGAAACGTATATATGGTCAATGCTACATAGTAAGTTATATGGTACAATTATAAGCATTTCATAAGTTTTTATTTTTTTATAGACAAAAATGTCCACTAAGAAAATATTTACAGTGTTGATCCTTCTTCTTTAAGACTTTGCAACTCGCATCGGCATCAGCTTCTGGGGAAAATCTTGGATGATGGCAAAAAATTATTGCCCTTACACATGAATGGTCTCAGAAAGCTTCACTGTTGGCATGACACAGGACTCATGGTAGTGCTCACCTTTTCTTCTCCAGACAATCATTTTTCCAGATGTCTCAAACAGTCTAAAGGGGGCTTCATCAAGGAAAATAACTTTACTCCAGTCCTCTGCAGTCCCATCAGTATACGTCATGCAGAATGTCAGTCTGTCCTTGATGTTTCTCTTGGAGAGAAGTGGCTTCTTTGCTGCCCTTTTTTGACACCAAGCCATCATCCAAAAGCCTTTTTCTCACTGTGCATTCAGATGCACATACACTGCCATGCCCACTGCCATTCTTGAGCAAGCTCTAGTTCTTCAATTTGCAATTAATTGCAATTCATCTGATGACTCACAATCTAGAGTTAATACAAAATTTCACACGAAACACTGATGCAGCAAACTTTGTGAAAACCAAAATGTATGCCATTCTCAAAAGTTTTGGTCACGGTTGTATTTTTATAACGTAAAGTGAAAAAAGTTATTTAAGGCAAAGGGACAATACTTGCAATGTTGAAAAATCAATAGTGATTTTAAAAACTAAAAAAATAATTAAAATGACTTACATAAAATATACTTGCATATACAGTACCTTTTTTATATGGTATGTAAATTCTCAAGAAAAAATTGATACTAGTTCTGGAGAGAAATGTTTGTGCTTACGTTCAGAGATCACTGCGCTTTCACTATGTGCTGATCTGACCCTCCGAAATTTTGATCCAATATCAGAGGATGTCTCGTTTAAGGACTTTGATGACTGAGGTGATGACGACAATGACAATTTTGAAGAAAATGATGAGAAGTAAAGAGGAGCGTGTACTCTTGGGGAAAGCAGGTTTTTGGAGAGGAAGACAGAGAGTGCAGCACCACAAAGCATCAAGGCGATGACGACCCACTTCCATAAATTCATCTTAAAATAACTAAGAGCATTGGCAGTCTGAAAAAGAAAAAAAAGGGTTTATGGATTATTATGGCACAGTAGTGACTAAGGCTTTTCTTACAGTACTAATACAGTGCAGCCGGAAAGTATTCACAGCGCTTTACTTTTTCCACATTTTGTTACGTTACAGGTTTATTCCAAATTGTATTAAATTAATCTCTTTCCTCAAAATTCTACACAAAATACCCCATTATGACAATGTGAAAAAAG
>JAVSBV010135207.1:0-16956 GCA_033117975.1 Parotocinclus spilosoma | reverse complement strand
TCATAAGGTCTTATGAAACTTATCTTAAAAAAATATATTTTATGACATTTCAAGCTGTTTTTTTTTTTAAACATGAGCCTCCATGTGAAATAGGTTTCACTGTCGTTAGGTTTTAGTTCTCAGCTTGGTTCCATTGCTCATAAGTCTTTCATTAAGAGCATCAGTCTTGGTCTATTGCATTTTTTACTCTTCCTCATTGATGAAGCCAGATGATTCAAACCATGTGAGGCTAGTGATTGTGCAAGCATTGCTATCAGCCCACCCTCAGCCAGCACCATGCTTAAGGTCAACATTCCACTACTGTCATTTGGATTATATGCATCTATATAGACTCAGAAAACAACATATGTTCCCGGTGTTGATGAATGAACCCAAGTATGCATGATGTCTGACCCAACTTCATGATCAAAGGGCACTCTGGAAAGGCCAAAAACAGATGGGTTAAGAAGACTAAGGAAGAATATTAGCTGATTTGGAATATCAGGCCAGAGCAGAGCCTAGACATAGAAAGAAGGAATGCTGGTGGAAAATATCGAGGCCTTTAGGACTTGTGTCACTACATCTCATGGTCTCAGTGGCTCAAACCCATAAACACTACCTTAATACCGTACTGTAATATCTGTTGATGCCAATCTAATATAGACCCTTTCTGAAGCTATTTCTGGAATCATGCTTCAACCATGTTCTATAAACACAAATGTGTTACCATATTTACCTTATATACTCTGATCAATGTACAGTACTGTGCAAAAGTCTTAGGCCACCTATTGGTATATGGTATAATAGTCACATATAACATTATCAATGACTGCACCCAGATATTTTAAACTTGGATTTATCACACCATCATCTTTCCAGCCTTTGTGAGATTTGGCGTATTTAAGCCTTTTTACTCTGTCCACCTTCTAAAAAAGTTCTTGGCTTCTACCCTTCAAAAAATTACCACTCCTGGTCAAGCTTTTTCGACTGTAGAAGGGTAAACTTGGCATCCTAATGAAGCTGCAGATGCTGGTACGGCTCAAATGTGAAGGTAGGTCACACTAAATACTTACATTTACATTTACAGTATTTAGCAGACGCCCTTATCCAGAGCGACTTACAAAAGTGCTTTATGACATCAAGTACTTGCCACTGTAGTCTATAGAAGCAGTTTTTGTTTGATTTTTAATAGCCTATACACTTTTCCTGTTTTCTGGTTGCATTCTATTAAAGTGACAGAGAAATAATTATATATGGTCATTGTTCCAGTGCTAAACAATTCACAAAACAACCTAAGCTAAGTCCTTTAACGCTAAGAGCGGCACACTACTGTATATACTGTATAATGTAATTCAGAAGATGTAAAAATGTTGCTTAACTTGAGTAAAAGTCCTTCCCATATCTCTGAAGTCATACAGGTTGAATTTAACTCCTGAGGTCAAGTTTCAGTCATGCAAGCAGCATAATTTAGTATTCTACAGACACACACAAAACTGGTCATGTTGGTGGAAGGAAGGATGGATTAGGGTTAATCTCTTTGTTGCTGCAATAGAGACCCTTTTTCAAACACTGGCAGACGCACATGGGGATGCTTATTAGTCTGCAAAGGGGACGTTCATGTCATGGTGGTTGGGTTGTGGAGACTTAATTGTCTCTGCAAAGGAGGAATAGGCAGAAAAAAAATAAAATTACAGATTTGGTAAAGTTGGATTTTTTTATTTGTTTGTTTGTTTTAATTTTGTGAAAGAGCTGCTGCCCTTGTTAGTGTATATCAAAATAAATGTTAGTTTTTGTCTGTGGAGGCCCAAGCAGTGTGAATTTTTTGGGGGGGAAGATTTTTGGAATGGAATGGTTTTGAAAGTGGCTTTAACACTGTTTGTGCAACATGTCACAATTGTCGAAGTAAAAAAAAAAGTAATTCAAAAGTACTAACAGTTTCTTGATTTTTTCATGACTCTTTTCTGTCTGCCAACATCATAACGCTGACTGACTTTCAACAATTTAGTGATCAAAATTTCAACAATTAGTGATTGTATTTACATGCACTTAATAATCTATGAATTAGAATTAATTAGAATTGGTCAGTATTCTGATCAGCGAGTTTACATGCTCTTGAGGAAACCCTCGGTGTTTACATCACTGGTGATAAGCGGATTTCTACTGTGGAACCAGTGAGTAGTTGTTCACAGAAAGATGTGATATAAACTTTAAAATATATTAATCAAATAATAAAATTTTTCATGTACTGGATTTCAGACTATCGAGTTCCCAGTTCGCTTTAATTTCATGCTGCTTAAATCTGTGGTTGCCAGATCCTTTGAGAAAATCACGTCAGTGGAAAATAAGCTAAAAATTAAAAGTTAAAAGATAAAACAGGCCAAAAGGCCATAAAATCCAACTCTCTTTATCAGTTTTCGTACTCTGATTCCCAATTGTAATCCAATATGGCAAAAAGTATGCAGAGAATTACATGTCCACTGGAATAACTGGATCACTTCAGAAATCTGAATATGAATTTTGTTGGCTGGCATAACAATCGTGCAACATGATGTTCCTGGCCAGGGTCCCAGGAACGTCCTGGAGCTTTCACCTCAGAGTTCTGGAGGACTGAGCTTGATTTCTGGGCCAGGCGCTGCCTGTCAGGAGTTTGCAAGTTCTCCCCATGTTTACGCAAGTTCTTTCTCTGACTACTCTGGTTTCCTCCCTCATTCCAAAGATGTGTTAGGTGGGCAGCATGGTGGTGCAGCAGTTAGCGCGGTCACCTCACAGCACCACAGAGCCACAGTTTGATCCTGACCTCAAACTCCACTTGTGTTGAGTTTGCATGTTCTCCTTATGTCCATGTGCTTTTCTTCCTACATTCTGATGGTCAGTTGAAGTAATATATATGACTGGTATTGATATAACTGTGCTCCTGTCATGAATAACTGTTGATTCTGATGTAACATTAAATAAACAACTAAATGTAGTGTCCCAGTGTGAGTGAGTGAGTGAGTGTGTGTGTGTGTGTGTGTGTGTGTGTGCAAATGTGCACTGAGATGGGCCGATGCCCTCTCTGAGGTTGAATCTGCTTGCTAATGGCCAGACACCAGTCACGGCCCTAGACTGGATTAAGCAGCTTTGATTTGAAAGTTAGTGTATTTAGGCTTGTATCATCTGCACAAATATTCAGCCACCCATTTTGCACCACCTGACTGACTCCTTAAATGAAAATTGATGAAATGTGGTGAAAAAGCATCCATATAAAGCTGACATTGTAAAATAAGGCAATATGTGTCAATGCTTATTGCAGTGCACCTTATTTTAAAGAAATGTAACATCAGTGACCCATACGTTGGACGACAGATCAGAGAGACTTAGAAAGATCCAGATGAAGAACTATTTTCCATTTACAGTTGTTGAGTGGTAAGAATTTAAGTGAACAATTGTACTCCGTCTCCCCTACTCAGGGTTTATAGAGCGAGGATGGAGCCGGAGTTAATTTAAATCATATGAGGGAGACTTGGCTGGACGTTCCTGTGATCGGGTTTCAGCAGCTGAGCTGGATGTTTACACGGCGGAACTCAGGGAATTCAGACCTGCTAGTGGTAGACTAAATTCCTGCTTCCCTCTCTGCACTTTAACACATCGTTCTTATTAAACTTGGTGTGAATGAGAATGGGTGCGTGGGAGTTTTCTACCTCATATCCGAGAAGTTACACAAGGAGTGAGGATTAAAAAAAAAGAAGTTGCAGTGACTGAGCAGCCATTGCCCGTCCAGTCTGAGCTCAGTCAGGGCTGAAGTATTTATACAGAGGCGGGATTATACCAGTCAACTTGCTCAGTCTTGACCAAACCCCAAACCTGGGGCTTTCATGTAAACGAGGCAGCGCTTCCACCAGACCCCATTTGTTATCTGTCTAAACATCTGAGAGGGAGTCTCGCTGCTCTGTGTGTGAAGAGAGTACTGGTTCCCAGAACATCATGAACTTCTTGTTGGTCCTGCGTTGTGTGCTGGTCTTATCCCTGTGTGAAACTTTCTCCAACCACCAAGCCAAAGGTACGTCTTCAAAATATTTGTGGTCTGGTTTTAAGCTTTTGGTTTGATGGACCTTAGGAAATTGTACTTACTGTCTCTTAGTCTATGTTTATTTATATTGAACTTAAGAAACTAAATGAATATAATTACATTGGGCAGGTGCAACAAAAGATTTGTTAATGAATGACTATGGTTAAACTAATTCTTAACAATAAAGAACTTGACTAAACTCTCTTAACTTTCTGAAATGCATTATTTGCATTTTGCATGGTTTAATCTTAATACAAGTCAAAGATGCTGTGCTTATTGTGTGTTTATTAAATCCAGTAATCAATAAAGACAACCAAGGCTAAAAATATATGTGAAACCTTGTACTGTATTTAAGAACTGACTTGTCTGATAATCAAGTCAGTTTGAACTGAAAGATATCTTGAATTCAGTTTCTTGTTATTTAAATCTTTCTGTTGTTATGCCATTGTCCAATTTCTATTAAGCCTGAGATGGTGGGACCTTTATTCTGATATTATGCAGTAATATTCATTAATACATTTGTTTGCAAGCTGTCCTGCATCTTAAGTTTAAAAAAAAGCCTCAAACCATGATGGATCTATTATAGTTCAAATTTGATTTTGTTCATGTCCTCTAAGCATATGGGCTACAGTTCTTGTTCACTTAGTCATTTAGTTGTAAACTATGGTGTTCCAGTCGTGTCTAGCCGTAATTTAGGTTCAGAGTTTTTGACACTTGATGACACAGATTGTGGATTCATGAACACTGACTCAAAGTCATTAGAAATGTTTTCCGGTCTGACAGTAAAAAGTCTATATATAGTACTGTGCAAAAGTCTCAGACCACCATTAGATTTTTGTTTCAGCAGTGCTACACTGATACATAACATAGAGTCGATGATTAGATCAAAACATTTCAAACTTGGATCTGTCACTCTATAATACTATTTCACTGATCTTCATTCAAATCTAGGAAGGAAGCTTTAGTATATTCTGTTTCCCTTCTGAAAAGGTGGTTTCTTGGCTGCTACCCTTCCAAAAAGACAAGCTTCAGGCTGTAGATGGGTCAACTTGGCCAGAAACAGCTGCCAGATGAACCTATTGCTCAAGCGTTAATACCTGCCACTGTAGCCTGTACAAATGCCCTGTATTTTCCGACTGTATTTTAATACAGAAACAGAGAGATAATGGTATATGGTGTTTATTGCATTGCTATAACAATGGTACGGTATACATGCAAAGTTTAACGTCGCCATTACATTCTGTGAAACAAAACATCATAGTAGTTTAGATGCTTTGCACATAGTGTTTTAGTTTAAACATTAATAGGAATCAGAACACAATGTAAAACATTTGATACATTACAGTAATTCTTATCGTTGTACCTTGTACACGTTAAGGACTTACAAAACATGAAAGTTTAGAAAGTAAACACATTTAAAAAGGTTTGATTTATATTCACAGTACATTTTGTATCTAAGTTTGTAATAAATGCAGTTTTTATATAACTTCCCCCTGGTCAAAATGCAATGTGCAAAACCAGCAATGCCGTGGTTTGGGTTCTGGCAATGCCTTGGTGCCTTGGTTTGAGGGAGGGGGAATCAGTGTATGTGCTCACCTGTATCTTGCCCCGACCCCATACCTGACCAAATTTAATTGACATATTAATTCACATTTTGTATAAAAATATGAAACTGAATCTTGTCTTTTTATATTGTTTGTGTATTTGCAAATATTCTTATGTTGTGTTAAAGATAGTTCCTTGCTTTGTTACATTCCCTGATTACATATCCTTTGTTACAAATCTTTGCTCCTTAATTATTTGACTAGTGTTATCATAACCTTTATTTTGTGGTGGACCTAAGGGCTCTATATTTTTGGACAGGGTGACACAAGTTGGCAAAATATTGTATTGTTAAGCATCTATAGTTAGCATCTATAGTAAGCAGCATAGTTAGTATCTCAGTAAACTTGTAATAGTGTCATCAACACTCTGCAGTCTGTACACATGTTACTACGGTAAATAAGCAGCACAGTCAGAGTTCTGAAATTTTAGAGCTACATTAAAGCAAAACACATCAGCAGAAGATGTGAGCCTTGTAATGTAAAGGTGTTTATTTCTGTTTTCAGCTGGCATGTGCTGGCTGCAGCAGGGGCAGGAGCAGCGCTGTGACATGGTACTGATGCGTGGGGTGACGAGGGAAGAGTGCTGTGCGGGAGGCCGTTTGGACACAGCTTGGTCCGACACCAGCCTGAAAATCAACGAGGTCAGTCTGCTGGGCTTCCTGGGCATCGTCTCATGCAAACCCTGCAAAGGTAGGCTCCTGATGAATACGTTCACATAGGCACAGACAGAGAATGTAGCAGCATTTCAAAGGTTTGGAATTTTAAAATACAACTAGGCATGTTCAGCAACCATCCAGTCAATTTCAATTTATTGAACCACTGTCATCTTAACAATTACAAGTTAAGATGAATAATTACAATTAATAAGTGATAATAGGAAATTTAAAATTGCTTTTTAACTTTGGATGTTGCACCTGTACCATGCTGGTTTGATTTAAAAAGGGTTAGCATGTGTATTTTTACTGCTCTTTTATATTTTGCCCTTGAATGGGGCAGTCACTGCATTGATGGGCTACTAAATTTCAGTTCTGTCGCCAGTGATAAAGGGTTCAACTGTGCTAAGAAATTGAATCAATCACATTTTAATTTAGTTGTATAATAATTTTAACAAACATTTCAAATTATTGACAAACAAGCAACAACAAGAAAAATAACAACAAACAAACAAGATGATCAAAAAGTACAACGCAAATAAATTATGTAAAATACACATGACAGCAATTGCAAAAGGCACTTAAGGTATATAAAACAGCTGTAATGTGAAGTGGTGAGGTGATGGTGGCCATAGACGAATAAAGACTATTACAGTAGGCTATATAGCTATAAGCTATATAGCCTAATCGATAGGTAGAAGTATTTAAGGTTTGTCAAATATCCAGCACAGATGTTCATAAATCACAAAATACCAAGTCCAAGTCAAGTCATGAGTCTTTAGGCTAGAGTCCAAGTCTCAAGTCAATACAACATAAGTGTATGATTAAAAATACACAGCTATAAATATTTCCCCATGTAAAAAAAATCACAACAGATGAATTTTGTGTAAAACAAAATTTTTTTTTTACTCCAATGCTTCCTTTTTCTTTTAATTCTATGCATTTAAAAAAAAAAAAAAAAAAAAAGATAATTTCTTTGTTCTTGAGCTCTCTTAAACATTTAAAAACAGAGCACATGTTACATGTTGTCACCCTTCGGTTACTGCATATCCAAGAATTTTAAATTCCCTGTAGCTGAAGGCTACCACATACAGTACTCCAGCTGAAGCCGTGCTACCCTCGTTTGATTATATTTGACGCTTCTCTTCGATTTCCCGCTCGTGATAAGCGGATTCTGTGATACGTCACGAGACATAGAGGGGATGGAGGGAGTGCGTCCCAAATCACTTAAATAAAACTACGGAAATATGCCATTTCCACACAAAGAAAGTATTTTTTCTATAACTTTCGTGCACAGTGCTTGGATAACGGACTGACTCTTAATGTTCACGAGTCATTTTGGACGAGTCAAGAGTCATTAGGGACGAGTTTTAAGGCAAGTCTGATGTCTTTTTCTTAAGTGGGACTTTGACTCGAGTCGCTCACTCGAGTGCCCATCTCTGGTTAGGAGTGTTGCCATTTGGACAGAAATGGCTGGTGAATACAGAGTTTCATATAGACATATCTGAAAAAGTACAGGTATAAGCAGTTATACTATAGTACTAATATCTTAAAAAACATTTTCAAAATCAGTTTAATTGTAACTCAACGACTAAATGTTCTTTCAAAAACTCTGGGCCTCTAGATATCTAGATTTGACAAACGGTTCATCCATGGTGAATTAACAGATACGAGTCCATTTGGCTAAGGACTTCAGTCAAAACCGACATCCACTCTTTTAATAAAAGGCTATCTGAAGTGCAAATCAACCAGGAACCGCTCCACAAAGCAATTTGTGTTTCAGCCCACCAGACAACATCAAAATCTTCCATAAAAGACTTCAACAGTAACCAATTTGTATGTGTTATGACAGTCCCAATATGGCTCAAGGTGTTAGCAGAATGGAGACAGAAAGAGGAAATTGAAGGAAAGAGGATAGCATGCTGAGAAGGAAGCACGCTAGATGCCGCCTTTTCATGCGTAGACACGCTACAGTCCGGAGCAAATCTGGGGCTAATGATTGGTCGTCTTAAATTTTGTTTCTGCTCTCATTGGAAAAGATGGGTATGGATTTAAGACAGATGTTCTAACTCCATCCAGCTGTTTAAGCACTATTGTATGTCCAGGCCAGATATGAAGGTTTCTTTAGGACAGACATTTGGTTCACAAAGAATTCTGAACACCAAAAGTCAACCTGGGGATTGTCAGCATTGTAATACCAACGAATGAACCTGCACCAAATCCAGAGATTAACAGGTGCCAACACGATGTGATGGAGATGATCAGCTGGAATAGCCGTGAAATCAAATGGAATGGGCTCAGTACAATAACAGTTTACTTCTTCTTTCTACCCACTTCTTCTCACTTTTTCCAAAGGGCTTATAGGAAAGCAGGGCTGTTTTGCCTTCCTCCCCGCAGAAACCACTGAATTCCAGCTCACCGCAGAGAGAAATGACTGCCACATGCTTGAAAAGTCTGGTCCTCATAAACCTAGAACACAATCAGAGTCATTAGATAAAAAGCAGCAACAGAAAAAAGAAAACTGGTTTTTTTCCACTCTAATGTACGTTACTTTTATTCCCATAAAAGCATATGGACTGCCGACCTTCCCTTTCACATGTTCCAAGGCCTCAGCACATTCCAGACTCAAGCACAATGTCCAATCTGTACCTTCCCTCACATTACAGTGTCAGTTTTAATCACCGGGGTGTCCAAATCCTAAACTGCTGTCTGTCTATAATTCTTAAATCATCCATTAAATGCAACAGAGACAGATTCCTCAGATTTGCAAAATGTCCAGCAGTATCTGTTCATGCTGAGAGTCATTTAGTGACTACTGTATACACAAAACAGGATATTATAGAGGAATGGATTATGGCTTGGAGATTTCAGATGGTTATCACAAACCAGCTCTCGTTTCTTATAGGATCTTATAAAGAATGTAAAGCTATGGCACTGCTATTACTTAAAGTAACTTCATATGCACTGATATTAGAGAATTGTTGAGACATTAAGCAACATGCAGTTTCTGCCAATCACTGGCCATATCACAGGTTTTTAGCCTAAGATCTGTCTACCAAAACTGTAACATATACACACTGGACATAAAACTAGTAAATTGTGACTGAAGTGTACGTAATAGCATGTAATACCACCACAAATTCTCACAAGAAATTCATTTTTTTAATCATTAACATGGGGAGAACATGCTAACTCCACACCCACCCGTGAACACCCACCCGCCCACCATGCCACTGTTTACAGTTGAATCCCTGTTAAATTACCAAGAAGTTTTATAAGTATTTTGATTATATTATTAGGATATGCCCCAATATCTCCCATCATTCAATAATAGCAGGCCTAAATTTCAGCTCACCAAAATGTAACCTTAAAAAAGAAATGTTCAGATAAAAATGTATCCATATGTGCCACAATATTTGACACATCTTCATCTAGTACCAAAACAACACCACTAAGACTCTCCTCAGGCCCTGTATCCTCTCCTGTGGATTCTCCTCTTCAGCTCATTTCAGATGTGTTTCATAAGGGTTAGATCAGGCAACTGGGATGAAAATGTCTTGATTCAGTGATAAATGAATCAGTTAGGTGGATTTGCCTGTATACTTTGATTTATTTAAATATTTACCCCTGAGCAAAGTGTAGATTCTTGTCAGAGCAGCCAGATTTACATTTGAAATCCCATCCTGGGTTTGATCCTAGGTGATCTGGGTTCCTTCTGTCTGGTGTCTGAATGTCCTCCTTGTGTACACATGGGAACTCAGGTTTCCTTTCACAGTTCAAAGACATGCTTTAAGTTAATTGATTACACTAATCTAGTTCCAAACTGAGAATATTGATAAATGAACTGAATAAACAAACAAACATTTGGAATTGCGCAGTGCTTTATGGAGTCCTTGATACCATGTAATGTTATTAGATACTAAGGGTGAAAACCAAAATTTTCTATTATACTTTGGTAGTGTGTCTTAGGTACAGATTATTGTTTACAACAAACTAAAGAAAAACTGCAGCAAAAAATCTCATATCTGACGATAAAAAAAAAATTTTGATAAGAAAAAATGATCTCGGCTCCATTATGCATGTGATGATTTTCTTGGGTCTGGATCAGAATAATTCAATTTGCATTATTCCTTATGGGAAAAAGTACAGGTCATTTTCGGCACACAATAAGCCTTCTGGCAAGTACCAAGGTTCCGTTGTCTAACTATTACAGTAGTGAACTGAAGATCAGAAGGTCCGGGGTTCATATCAGATCTCTGCCAAGCTGCCAATGTTCAATCCTTGAGCAAGGACCATTTAACCACTTCATTAATGGTTTTGTAATCCAATTGCTTGGATTGAAAGACTGTTTACATTGTACGTTGCTATGTTTGAGGGCATCTGCTATATCACTTTCTGTGAATCCTTTTATAGAAGAAGATCATTTGCAAATCTAATCATATTTTTACATTTCTATTTAGAGCATTTAGCCAGGTCTGTATTCTTCTTTCCCCATGTCTAGTGAATCCAATACTTTTGTGTTTTGAGACTTCACACCTTTCGGCCTGTGTTATTTTAACTGATGGGTTTCAATTCTTTTTTAATCACACAGAAATGCGTGCTTCAGTGACAGCCATAAGTTACATTCTGACAATTGTTGGAGTGCTAAAGTAAATAAGTAAATAATGAATTATTATTAAAATCATTCAATCTTAATTCCTGTTCCCCACAGAGACATGTGAAGGAGTGAAATGTGGCCCAGGGAAAGTGTGCAAAATGAAATCCGGTCGTCCTCAGTGCATCTGCTCCCCAGATTGCTCTAATGTATCCAGGAAGCACCCTATCTGTGGGAGCGACGGCAACACGTACAAGGACGAATGCGCCCTCCTAATGGCCCGCTGCCGAGGGCACCCTGACCTGGAGATCATGTATCAAGGGGAGTGTAAAAGTGAGTTATTTTCATCACTGTGCTGTTTTACAATACTGTTCTTTCTGTGTAAGGAACCTGCAGAACTCTTGTTTACTTAAACTAAACTTAGGACTGTGGTTGAGCTCTGTCCCCCATGTATTTGTCCTTTAGAGTCATGTTCCAATGTGGTGTGCCCCGGCACTCACACATGTGTGACGGACCAGACCAACAGTGCCCACTGCGTGATGTGTCGCACTGCACCGTGCCCCATGCCCATGCCCACCGACCAGACCATCTGCGGCAACGATAACATCACCTATGCCAGCGCTTGCCATTTGCGCCGCGCCACCTGCTTCTTTGGTCGTTCAATAGGAGTTCGTCATTACGGCCCCTGCATGAGTAAGAGATAAACACCTGTGGACTAAACACTTATCATTCTTACAGTATAACAGAACAACCTGAAAGTTCATTCTAAAATTATAACATTATATTGAACTTCTGTGGTGCATATAAGTGTCATACAAACGCAGTTCAATGTGGTTATTTCTTGATGAAAGTTTAAATCTAAGTTTGTTATTTATATAAAGAGCGAGAAAATTAAAGCCATGTATTTACACATGTATTACCATAAAGTATTTTTATATGTGGGCAGCATGGTGGCTCAGTGGGTAGCACTGTTTGCCTTGCAACAAAAAGGTCCACAGTTCAATTCCAGGGTGGAGCGACTTGGGTCCTTTCTGTGTGGAGTCTGCATGTCCTCCCCCGTGTCTGCGTGGGTTTACTCTGGGTACTCTAGTTTTCTCCCACAGTCAAAAGACATGCGTGTCAGGTTAATTGGCGTCCCCAAATTGTCATTAACTTGTGTATGCAAAACACCCCAGCAGTGTAACTGGAAACAGCTGCACTCCGGTCCCAAGCCTGGATAAATGGGGAGGGGTGGAGAAAGCAATGGCAAACTACTCCACTATCCTGCCGAAATTCTTCATGGATCACATCGATGAAGGACAGAAATGTGTGGAGATCGATGAGCCATCAAGTGACCGAGGGTCGGTTGCAACTGTACAGTTAATTCCATTCCATTCCATTATAGTAAGATCATCAGGGACATGTGTTATAAAAATGTATAAATATACTTTTCATACATTTCTTCCATGAATCCCTCACACGCACTCTTGACTTATGACAAGGCAAATATGGCAGACTATCATTGTTGGAAGATTAGAAACTCAATTACGGTGGCGACATTTCTAAGTCTTTCACCTGCCATGGATTTTTGTACCCACTGATCTGCCTTCATCATTCCACATAATGTGTAGGCTCAGATTAGCCTGTAAAAAGTCAAACTTGACCTGGGTGAGCTGGAGTACTGTGCAAAACTCTTAGGCCACTGTTTGACTTGTTATTTTGGCATGGGTATAGTGAAGGGTAATGTATTGTTACCAATAATTTCAATAACTCTTTTCCACTGATCTTCATTCCATTTTATCATACCTTATACTATTTATCCTGCCCCCTTCTGAAATAGTGCTTTCTTGGCAGCTACCCTTTCAAAAAGACCATTTCTGACCAAGCTTCTTCACACTGTGGAAGGGTCAATTTGCCATTTGGATGAAGCTACCAGGTGCTGCCATTTACTGACATCATCATTGCACATTCCCCAGAATGCTTTGTTATGCTTTGTTATAAAATTCTGTGAGCAGAATTACAATAGTTGTTCAAAGTCACCACAGGCACTATGTTTCCCATAATGCCCAAGCAAACTTCCCAAAGCTTGACAGTTAACCACTTTCATGTGGAGTAATGAACATGCATAAATATTTAGAATGAACTAAAAAAAAAGTTCATTGAAATAGCAAAAGCATCACTTAAGAAAATTAATAAACATTTCTTTAGTATAAATTTCTTCTTCATCTATGGAACAGGCTGATTCATTATACAGATACAGCTACAACTGATCAGTCAGCAGACAGGTACACCTGCGCCCCCCTAAATTCTGTGGGTGTCCCGTACAACAAGCTGTCCAGAAACACCCCTGTTTTCATTGCTCAAGGATAAGAGGAAATACTTCCCACTGTAGACTATAGAAGCTTTCTTTTTTAATAAAGAGACTGAGATATAACTTGTTCAAGCAATGCTATACTGCTCACAAATATTAGGGGATATTTAATTATGGGAAATATCCTAATTTTTCTGAACAGTATATATCTAATCAAATTGTTAGCCTACGACTTTTGCACAGTTACTGTATAAGTGAGTCCTAATATTTTAACTTGACCTTCATGTTGTCTGGTGTATGACGACAGCCATTTCTTCCCTTTCACAGTTTGTGTTAATTGTCCTCTAGGTCTTTATCAGTATCAATTTCTGACCACAGGACACTGTTGACTGGATGTTTTTGGTTGGCAAGCTAATCTCATCCCAGTGGTATTCCCAACATCCTCATACCAGCGATGCAAATCTGATCATATCAGTGTCACTGCTCTGCCGAGAACTGGTGGCGCTCCTTTGGCAGGAGCACAAAACTTTTATCTTGATGATTACCTTGCTTGTAGACACCTGATTTGTTTTAGCAGATTCAGTGTGGATCATTGAGAAGCAGAACTATTCTGGTGTATGGCACTTCACAATGGAGTTATAGACTCACGATTCCATAGATTTTACAACAGGGTTTACCTAATAAAAATGTCCCATATATGTGTATGGAATATGCACAATTTCTCGACTAATCTAAAATGGCACCATGAGCGCATCTTATCAGAATGGGATTTACGTATTCTTGTTTTGGCTGATGCTCCTAGAAAGATGACACTGATCACTAATTAGATGTAACTCGAGAGGGAGCTTGAGCAGGCCGTGATATCAGAAGGAATAAGCTCACAGAGGGTCATTTTAATGAGCCCCAACGTTGCTCCAGTAGTTAGTCTGCAGGTGATGAGAAGGTCACATAGGTGTTTAGACCTCCAACACGTTTCCAATGCTTCATCTGCTATCTTTTTCCTTGATGAACCTTTGTTGACGCCTGGTTCTGGCATGCGAACAGAGGAAAGGATTCGGTGCCAAACACTTGACTTGGCCAGACTGAAAGGAGGCATCTCAGAAAGCTTGTACTGAAAGATACCAGGAAAGAATGGCATATGATGTAAAGCACTAGATTTCTGCTAGTGCATGTCACATTACAAGCTGCCAATTGAGTGTAACTTTAATCTGCAATACAGTATACCATGCTAAACCCTCTGCCCTGTCTCCATTGCTCCTCTAATTGCACCCTTGATGAGTGGCTTGGGCAACAGAAGCAGGCCTTGATGACAGTTCTGGTTTTGGGAAACTTTTGACATGTCAGGCAATTGCATGGTTGTGGTGTTCGTAACAGGCCACACAGGACGACCTGTCATTGTTCCCCATTTTCAGGATTTGGCAAGATACGGAAATAGTAGTATAATCCTAAATATTTCATTACCTATGCTGGCTGTTATAAGTTCTGTTTTATTTTTGTAATGCATGTATTTAATAAGACCAACCTTTCATGTTTTGAGAGACTGATGGATTGAAGTTCAAAATCGGCTTGCTCCTCACCAGCCACTCACTCCATGATAAACCTCATAAAAACTGGTTCGTAAGTGCACACAGCCAGGCCTTAATGGAGGCTAGTGCTGGGTCAGAGTATGCTCCAGTTGATTTATGGGTCCTTACTGACTGGCTTCTCCCTGTCCTCTAATTTCGGCTGCTCTCGTACCGATGTACAAATGCAAACTTCCAAACTCTAGTCATGGTTGTCACATTTAAGCAGCTTTTGTTTTGTCCTGTCTCTTATTGTGGAGAATATTTGATATTTTTAAGGTATGAATTTGTTCAAGGTTAAAAACATAATTTGCACTTTAATAATCATTAGAATAGGTCAATTCGTACATTTTCTTTTAAGACTTTTAAGATTAAGGATCGATTAATCTGATTCTAAGTATGAGTACCAGGGCCAGTATTTATTTAAAATGAACAAATATTGGTACACCTTAAGATATGTTAGTGGTGGCTCAGCTGATAATGGTCGGAACTAATAATCAGAACATTCCATGTTCCAATACCAGCTCTGCCAAGCTGCCACCACTGGGCACTTCAGACATGCCTTTAACCCTTAGTCACTTAGCTCAAATGTAACTCGCTTTGGATCAGGGGATGTGCTGCTATAAATATAATAGAATAAACAAACTGAAATACAATAATCCAAAATGAATCAACCAGTTAGGGTTTCCTGAAATAATTTAAGTACTAAATGCTTGCCTTTTGTTATATAATAATCATATTATTCAATCCAAGCATCAGGGACTTGCTGTCTCTGTTTTCACTGATTTCCTAAATATATCCTGCTGTCTTATAATGAAACTCATCAAGTCAAACTTTTGTTGTGGGAACGGCCTGACATTAAGGGTAATGAAGGCCTGATTTCAATCTGGTTCTAAAGACAGACCATTCCATCTGCTGATATTCACATCTATTATTTCCCAAATCGTCCCCCAAAGCAAAACGTTGTAAAATCAAACCCAAGCACAGTACCAGCAAATTGTTGGTAAGGGTTTTATTCAAGTGCCCAACACTGGCACACTGACACTTGGTTGGATCATACAAGAAGACAATAATGGAAAAACATATCCAAATCCACACAATAATAGTTATTTGACCATGATCAGCCCAACCTCCTTTTCTAAGCAACATTGAAATCTGTGGAGTGAGCCAAAAAGGAAAGTTCAAACAGTAGGCATGCGAGTATCAGTAAAGATTTAAAAAATAAGAATGCTCTTCGACTTCACGTTTTGTATTTTCCAATCTCGTCAAACAAAGACTCAAACAGGCAGGGTAGACAAAGTTTTCATTCAGATTCAGAAAACTTTATTCATCCCCTAGGGGCAATTAAAGAAAAATCATGCAAAGTACTACGTGCAGGGTTGACAATAATAGTTTCATCTGTCCGAGTTTTTTATTTCATATTTATAGAGTGGGATTTGGATTATTCCCTAATTTTTGTGAGCAGTATAATAAACCACTAAGACATTTTCATAATTACACCATACGTTGTAAATGGACTGTTTGCCCTACAGAGGGCGACAGAAGCTTATTTTAATTTCTTCCATAAACTTAACAGTATTGCAGCACCCGAAAGATGGCGATGTGAGATCGAGTACAGATTTGTAATCACTTTGGCGCAAATTGTATTAATGAGCTTGATCCAAAACGTTTTGTGGTCTTGCTCAAGGACCCAGCTGCTGCAGCTTGGCAGAAGTGGGATTTGAACCCACTGGTCCAGAGTCCAGTACCTTAACCGCTAGGCTACCACAGTCCCATTCTAGTATCTATTGGCATTAAATACAGGATAATATTTTTCGTTTGACTAAGATGTAAGATGACTAAAATGTGTTCAGATATTCCAATCTTAGATAATAAATTGGTCATTAAACGTACTTAAATGCCTTAAATGATATTATTTTTAGACTTGTTTTGAAAGACTGAGGTACTAGTGTGCACTACTAGTGTGCATGCTTGGGAAACTGGTGGTCACCCCTGCCCATCATGATTTCATTTAGCTGTGGATTTCGTTTGTTATTTGTAAATAATAGTTGTTGTGTATTCTTCAGGTTGTTTGTGATGGGTGTAATTTAATATTTTGTCCCCTTCTCTTAAAATTTTTGCTACTCTGGCATAACAACCATAGAGTACAACATAACACACACACACACACACACACACACACACACACACACACACACACACACACACACACACACACACACACAC